>CM061531.1:317254101-317450773 GCA_030545055.2 Neoaliturus tenellus
GATTTACAGTCCTAACTTGCCTTATATTTGGGGCTTCCTTTTGTGGGCCTTTACACAACATTTTTTAATATTACCTTGGATCAGGCTTATTTTGTGCTTATCCTAATTCAAAACTGTCTTAAAAACTGTCTTAAAACTTTTTTGCGTCGAAATGGATTAATACGTAATTGCGAAATTTTGTGAATCATCAAATTAAAGTTGTTTCATGAATAATTTTGAGTAGAACTATACCAGACTAGTGTGATGATTGCATATTGTTTTAAAACTAAAATTAGTGGAGTAAACTACCTTGCGATTATCTCGATTCATCGAGGAGCAACTATGTCCCTAAATATACCACCATTCACATTATTATAAAATACACATTATTTAACCTTTCAGAGTTTCACCTCCATAAAATTTTCTAGGCAAGGAGATTCGAAGTTAAGCTCACTCTTAAGAGAGGGCTTAGGGGATGGAGCGATTATTTTGCCTGCACAGTCAAGTTGCCGTTGCGGAAACTACCGTAATACGTTTCGCATTGGTCAATCCATATTGAGGGCGAGAAACAATATCCAGTAGGCTATTATATGTAAAACACCGTTGCTAATGAAACGTTGCTGAACTTCAGCACGTGTGAAACCCTAGACACATGTAAATGTTGTTGAGGGAGGAGATTTGGCCACTGAAAGTTGGCATTTTAATTAATACATGATATCCATTGACTATGTTCATAGCCTGCGGGCCCAGCAGTCAACTGATGGTCAACTACCGAGGCTGTCAGTATCGAGGATCTTGCAGATCAAAAATTCATTGGGCAGTGCTTCATCTGATCCTATTTTCCGCCTTTAAAAGCCGCCTTTGATAAAGGTAGGAGGGGTTTTAAAGAAAGAAAAAGACTTGGGCTCTTTGGCTCGCTTTTAGATTTTTTAAATATTTTGAATCTACGTTAAGCTATGATAGTCTAAATTGATCAAATTTGAACCACTATTTTTTTTTTTTTTTTGAGGGAGAGGCGGAAAAATGCATTACGCACACAGGTGGCCAGCCTGTAGTGTGGGGCTCCCCTAAAAACGAGTTTACCCACTAAAAAACCTCCTCTACTCTTTAGGAATCTAACCTGGAATTGTTTGTCACATTACGTCAGGCTAGGCCTAAATTTGGCTTACGCCCGTGGGGCTCGCTCCTTATCCAGCCACTCGATCAAGGGATCTGGGCCACTTCACGGTCCAGATCGGTTTTCTTTTCCAGGAGGATGCCCCGGACGAACTGTGACAAACAATCCCAGTTGCCCTCATCCTCCAAAATCTTTTGGCAGACCGAGTCCACCGAAAATGCACCAAAGATTTGTGTGGCCTCCAGGCGGGGCCCTTCCCAACGGGGACAGTGGAAGAATGTGTGTTCCGCATCGTCGGGAACACCCGGGCAATAAATGCAGTCCGGTGAACCGGTCTTTCCCATACGGTTCAGGTACGACCGAAAATAGCCGTGACCTGTCAAAAATTGGGTCAGGTAGTAGTCCACCTCCCCATGCCGCCGTTCCACCCATGGTTGGACCTGCTTGATAAGTCGCGCAGTCCATCGTCCTCGGGTGTCGTGCTCCCAGCTGTGTTGCCACTGCTGGTAGGTTCGGGAGCGCTCTTCTGTTCTTGCCGTGTCCTTGCCGATCTCGCCTTGTCTCTGATAAATCGCTTTCCTCTCCCCTGCCAAGAGCTTGACAGGGATGACTCCGGCGACCACCAGGACGGCAGGCTCGGACACTGTCCGGTAGGCGGAACACACCCGGAGAGCAGCTTGACGCTGAACCCGGGCGAGTCGCAACCTGTAGCACTCCTTATCTAGAGCGCCTGCCCACACCTCTGCCCCGTAAAGAAGCACGGACTGGACCGCGGACATCAACAGACGTCTTCTGCTGGATCGGGGAATCCCGACATTGGCCATCAGCCTACTAAGGTAAGTCACTACTTTAGCGGCCTTGTCCGCCGTACCGAAGATCTGATCCCTCCAGCTTAACTTGGTGTCCACCATAACCCCGAGGTATTTGGCGGCACGAGTTGATGTGACCACCTCCCTTCCCACTCGAAACGGGACGACGGTGTCGATCCTCTTTTTCGTAAGAATCACGATCTCCGTCTTACTGAGAGCAAGTGAGAGACCGTGATCGGACATCCAGTTGTTGACCACCCGCATAACTCGGTTCAACTTCAGTTGGGCCAGCTCAACGTTGCGTGCAGCAATGAGAGCTGCGACGTCATCGGCGTACCCAACCAAAGTGGTTTCCTCAGGCATCTCGGACCTCAGGAGGCTGTCATAGGCAACGTTCCAGAGATCCGGGCCGAGTATTGAACCTTGTGCGGCACCAGAAGTGACTTCCATCGTCCGCGTTCCGTCCCTCGTGTCATAAATCAGGCTTCGAGAGCGTAGATAATCCTCGACGAGCCGCAACAGATATGCAGGAATACGAAAGGTGTTGCGAAGCGCATCCAACATATCGACCCACCTCGCCGAGTTGAAGGCATTCTTGACATCAAGCGTAACAAGAAGCACTACTCGGCGGGAGAAATGGTTGTGGCTCTCGGCTCTCTCCACAGCTCTCTGAACTTCGGTGACAGCGTCGATCGTTGACCGTCCCTTTCTGAAGCCGTACTGACGGGGGCATAAGTCCCCGGCAGCTTCCACGGCAGAAGTCAGGCGGGAACGGATCAGCTTCTCGAACAGCTTCCCAGCCGTGTCCAACATGCAGAGAGGCCTGTGGGACGACGGCAGCTCGGGATCACCTTTGCCCTTGCTGATCAGTACAAGCCTGGCTGTTTTCCAGGGAGCCGGAAACACCCCTTCTACCAAACAGGCATTGTACATTCTCAACAACAAGTCAGCGTTGATTAAAAATACTTTCTTTAAAGCCTCACTGGGAATCCCATCCGGGCCAGGAGCCTTGTTGCTCTTCAGGGAGAGAACGGAGGTTTCCAGCTCCTCGAAAGTGAAAAGTGGAACGTCCTCTACCCGTCCGAAGTCAACCGGCGGTCGCTGTGGATGTTCAGGAAACAACGCAGCGACGATCCTCCCCATGGTGGCGCCCTCCATGATGGAAGGTGGAGAGCGGGCGCCGAGTTTCTGTGTTACAAGTTTGTAACCCAGGCCCCACGGGTCGGAATCAACGTCGTCACGAAGTCTCCTCCAGCTATTCACCTTGCTCCTGTTGATCGCCTGGCGGAGAGATTTTCTCGCAGCTTTATAGGCCTCCGACTTACGAACTCTGTCTGCGGGAATTCTCGCTCTAGTGGCGGCTCGTCTAGTTCTTAAACATGTTCTTCTGAGTTCCGCAATCTCTTCAGTCCACCAGTAAACGGGTTGTTTGTCGCGTCGGGGTTTCCTTCGCGGCATAGACTGGTCGCAGGCCGAGACGATAAGTTCCATCGTGGATGTTACTAGTGCCTCGGCTCCAGCCTCACCAGGATTCCCCTGCGCTCCCCGAGAGATGACTCGGTGAACTTGACCACGTCCAGTTTGTTGGTGTTCCACCGGCGTGGCCCTTCCCGAGATGCGGAAACTCGACGATTTGCCTGATCATGCAGGTCAAACACGATGTATTGGTGGTCGCTACCCGTGTAGTCCTCGACAACCCTCCAGCCAGAGATCCTCGGAAGGAGCGACTCAGACGCAAAGGTGACGTCAGGGATCGTGCCTCTCTGCCCGGGGCGCCGAAAAGTAGGTGTGTCGCCCTGGTTGAGGACGACAAGACCGGCCCTGGCGATGAAATCCAGGATGTATTTCCCCCGGGAGCTGGTAGAGGGCATTCCCCACTCGACGGCCCTGGCGTTGAAATCGCCACCAACGACGACATGCCCGGTGGTGCCGAGAACGCACTCCTCTAGGCTATCTATCTTGTCGCGAAAGTCCTGGACGGCCTCGTTGGGTGTGAGGTAGCAACTGAAGATAGTCACGTCCCTACACCGAACCCAGACGAATCCTCGGCCGCGCCCGTGACTCCGCACCAAGACATCCTGTGTATTACGCGCCCAAAATGCAGCAGTACCGAGGCTGTCGGAGATCCAAATGTTTGGGTCTCTGTCCCGATACTGTTCGCTGATAAGGAGCGCGTCAGCACCAAGTTCTCGGGCCAGCTGATCTAGAAGGTTATCAGCTCCCCAGGATCTATGAAGATTGGCCTGGAGGATGCGAATTACCGGCCGCTGCCTTTTGCCTGTTCAAGTGCGGCTCTGAAGGCACCGCACTGACCAGACCCGGGTAAGTGACCGAGGGCACTGGAGCCTGAATCCTTGCAGAGGAAGCAGGATGGGCTCGAGGAACATTCCTTGCGTTTGTGGCCCTGGCCTCCACACTGGAAGCAGTTGGCACTCCTGTCGGGCCCGTTACAGTTTCGGGAGGAGTGGCCGAAACCGAGACAGCGGAAGCATCTCGAAACTACCACCCTCCGTTTGAGCCTGCAACTGACCCAACCGACTCTGAGGTGCTGAAGGCTAAGCAGCTTATTGGCGTGCTTTTCGCCCATCTCAGCAACAGCCATCCTGAGTTGACTTCGGTTAGGCTTTGTCAGCCATACCCTCACTCCATCAGCCGGTATCTCCGGGAGTGCCACCTGGATCGCACGGGTCACCTCATCTTCGGTGGAGAGGGCATCAAGGTCCCGAATCTCGACCGAACATTTCGGTTCTAGGGCCTTGATGGAGCCTTTGTCCCCAAGTGCAGTCTTGAGGGAAGCGGCAAAACCGATCTTGTCACTCGACTTCCCCAGTTCGAGGAGGACATCCCCGTTCTGGGTTCGCCGAATAGACTTGATAACGGTGTCGGTCTCTTCCGGTTTGGCCTGCGATCTAATCTGACCCAGAACATCAGCAAAAGATCGCCCCCCTAAGGGCTTGATCAAGATTGCCTCCGTCCTGGGCTTCTTAGGCCTGGGTTGTTTAGGCTTTCTGACAGACTTGCCAGAGGCCTCCCCCACCGGGTTTGAGACTTGCGTCCGCTCCACCCTCGACGCACTTTTCGAAGCTGCCTCCACTTGCTTCTGCCTCCTCCTTTCTTTCTTAGACAGGCGCGTCTTCCAGCCCCCCAAAGGTGTTGAGGCAGAGTTTGCTGCCAAGGCAGGAATTTGAACCACTATAGCTCAATATGGATTCTTAATATAATTCAATATAAAAATACAATTTTACACCAAGCAGGAATCTAATAAAGTCAAATAGCATGGCCTTAAGTTCCACAAAATAAACAGGCTTTTCATATTATTTTCTATTTAATGAAAACCATTTATGTCACCGTAATAAATATTTTTCTTATAGAGTAATAAAAATAATTAAATAATTAAAGATTATCATTATCAAATGAGCCGTTCACAACACTTAAATGGTGTAACAGTTACAAGAGTATTTAAGATAAATATTATATGTGTTGATAACAACACATTTTTTACAATCCATCGGACAGTTTCAATCCGCTTTTTGCTGATACCCGATGATTGGTTACTTTTCAATTACGAGAGGAACTGATACGATCGAGTGGAGTATTACGGCGAGTCTTGATCATTAAGCTGTTAATGAGAGAAGTATGGGGACTGAATTTAATCAAAATATGAATCTTTATTCATTAAAAGTATAATGTAAAAGCGTGTCAGAAAAGGTGAACATTGCACTTACGAAAAGTGGTTCTGGTGGTCCAAGTTTTCTCCAAGTTTCTCGTGTTTCTTCGGAAACATTTCGATCTCAACTTCTATACGACGTGACTCAAATGTGTAAGTTTATATTTAATACTATACAAGGTGCAAATACGTTTTTAAAGTAGGTTTATTGACGATATAGGAAAATATTTTATTTTTCCTATTGTAGAAGGAACTTTTTTATTCTATATCTGACAGTATACTTCTTATGGGGGACCCCCTTTACTTTTTTATTTTGCTTTCAGGTATGTATTTCACTTTTCAAAATTTCAGGCCATTTTTCAAATATGGCGGCCAACTTTAAATTTTTTTCACTAAACACCCTACATTTTATGGCGTTTTTTTTTAATTTTCATGTGATTTTAAGACTTCTCTTGCCATTTTTCTCTAAACCTAACGGTTAGGGAGCTAGAGGCAATTAAAGTTAATTTTTTGTTCCATAAGAATAACATGGGGCAAACTGTATCTGCCTGTAGCTCCGAAACCATTACCAAAATAAAAAATACTCAAGAATAAGAGTGTTTTAAATCAATGTTTTAAGAACATTTTTTCATAATAAAATGAATTCTTTTTGTTCACCATATTGGAAAGAAGTTAATTTATGCGTAAATGATAAATTTTATGAGTGAAATGTTCTTAAAACATCAATTAAAGATATTTTTATTCTTGTGTATTTTTTTTCT
Organism: Neoaliturus tenellus; assembly: GCA_030545055.2. Lineage (NCBI taxonomy): Eukaryota > Metazoa > Arthropoda > Insecta > Hemiptera > Cicadellidae > Neoaliturus > Neoaliturus tenellus. Next base: position 317,260,435 of record CM061531.1, read on the forward strand.
TTCAATCAATGGTGTCGGAGCTATGGGCAGATAAAGTTTGCCCCATGTTATTCTTATGGAACTAAAAATTAACTTTAATTGCCTCTAGCTCCCTAACCGTTATGTTTAGAGAAAAATGGCAATGCATAAATAAGTCTTAAAATCACATAGCAATTACAAAAAGACTATAAAATGTAGGGTGTTCCATAAGAAATTTTTAAGTTGGCACTTTTGAAATTCTGAAAAATGAAATACATGTCTCAAAGCAAAATAAAAAAGTAAAGGGGATTCCTCATAAGAAGTATACCATCAGATAAAGAATTAAAAAGTTATCTATTAGATCACTGTAAAAAAAAAACTCACCATGTATATTTTTTTGTTTTTTTAACGAAACTAATATTGTGGCATAGAGCTTATTTCCAAATAAAATTGTTTGATTAAACTTAAAACTATTATGAAAATAATAATCCAAAATTAATTATCACATTAATGTAAATAAAGTTTCAAGTAAATTGATTTTTGTGTAGTCTGATCTTTTTTCGCGATTCATTTAACCATTTTCAATTAAAATGTGTAGTTGTTATCTATTTAGAAATACATTTCATTTTGTTATACATTTCGCCTAACTTCACTAGGGAGATGGGCATTACAGAAAAGTTTTATAAAGTATTATAAAGGAATGTATCTTATACAGAACAGAACACGGATGTATGTCATTCTGTGTTCTAGATCACCTTTTATATTGTAAAAGTGTGATATGTTTAAGGTTCTGTGTCTAGATTCTAATTTAACAAATGCATTTTAATTCAATATACAGGGTGAATGTCGTAAGGTGTCCTAAATAGATTACAGACAAACGCTTTGCCCTACATCCTTCAAACAAAATTATTTTCCACTAAATTGACCCCAAGGAATAATTTAAAAATATTTTTAACGTTGTATAAATACAGGGTGTACCAAAAACTGGGGGCAAAGGTTCGAATCTTGGAAATTTCAAATACAAACATATGTCATATTATACATCATTAGAAAGGTCTATTTGATAGAAACATTTTGGTGAAAACATAATTTAGTTATCTTTATTCGTTTCAAAATGGCGTCCATTTTTGTAGCCAAAATCAAAATTTACGGAATACCCTGTAATTCTTTTATTATTAATCATAAACGACTTCTGATTCAAAATACTTATTTGAAATAAGCTAAGCTTTACAATGATGTGCCACAAGATCACATTTATTTAAAAACTAAAATTTCCAAAATTTTATATTTTTGAAAATGTTTACATAAACAAAACTCAAAAATTTCAAATGCTAACCCATATCATTTTGTATATCATCTTGAAGCTCTCGTTGAACTGAGCAACTTTGTAATTTACACTAATGCTGTATCTCTTTTGGTTTTGTAGTAATAACGGAAAAACGTTATTTCCCCATATAACTTGCATGTTAATTTAATGGTATGGCAACAATGGACGAAGGACTGCCATACTATCATGTCCTGATTCATTAACATACAAATCATATGGGAAAATGACATTTTTACGCTAATACTACAAAACCAAAAGAGATACGGCATTAGTGTAAATTACAAAGTTGCTCAGTTCAATGAGAGCTTCAAGATGATGTACAAAATGACATGGGTTAGCATTTGAAATTTTTGAGTTATGTTTATTTAAGCATTTTCAAAAATATAAAATTTTGGAAATTTTAGTTTTTAAATAAATGTGATCTTGTGGCATATCATTGCAAAGCTTAGCTTATTTCAAATAAGTATTTTGAATCAGAAGTCATTTATGACTAAAAATAAAAGAATTAAAGGGTATTCCGTAAATTTTTATTTTGACTAAAAAATGGACGCCATTTTGAAACGAATAAAGATAACTAAATTATGTTTTTACCAAAATGTTTCTATTAAATATACCTTTCTAATGATGTATAATATGACATATGTTTGTATTTGAAATTTCCAAGATTCGAACCTGTGACCCCCAGTTTTTGGTACACCCTGTATTTATACAACGTTAAAAATATTTTTAAATTATTCCTTGGGGTCAATTTAGTGGAAAATAATTTTGTTTGAAGGATGTAGGGCAAAGCGTTTGTCTGTAATCCATTTAGGACACCTTACGAGACACCCTGTATATAAATGAATTTTCTTAACAATATGGATGCAAAGTAAAAATGAAAAATTTTTCTGTTCCAGATATCTACAATTTATTGATTAATTTCAAATGGTGTAAACAGTAACAAGAGCGTATAGCTAACTTATAATTAAAGCTTTTTTCAAAACGTTTTTGCCTGCTCCAATCGGCTTTCACTGATACCAGATTAAAAGTTATTTTTCAATTACGAGTCGCTCTGATACCATCGATTGGAGAATTACGTTGAGTCTCAATCGTCAGTCTGTTAATATAAATACACCCCGTCGCAGCAAACCTGCGTACTCAGCGAATTTCCAAATTAGTAATATTAATTTGACCAGATAAACCTGTAAACCAAATATCATCACAAGCTCATAAATAGGGAAATAAATGTATATTCTCCTTATGATAAATGTAGAGAAAGAGTATGCAGGTATGCTGCCATGGGGAACACTAAAAGTAGGTTTTTAGCATAAAAAAAATTATTTCGACCATATGAAGCCATATACTAAGTTTCATCAATATCTGTCCATTGCTAAAGGAGTTTGCCTATTCTCCATATGATTAACATGGGAAAAGAGTATGCAGGTTTGCTGCCATGATAAGCACAAAAACCAAGATTTTTAACTATAGATGGATGAATCTCAACCAAATGAAGCTGAATACCAAGTTTCATCCAAAAACATTGGTTAATAAGTGAAATATTAACACATCCTTATTCTCCATAAGATTAACATTGGAGCCTCAAAATACAACGTACTGTCTTTAGACTTTTTAATATCTCGGTAACCAATGGAGATAGAGCAAAGCTTCAAAATACTAAATTGTGTGTTTTTTTGAGCTAAATCCAATGGTGAAAATAAAAATTAAATATTTTTAAAAATTATATGTAAAAAATGCAAAAAACCCATTTTTGGGGTACAAAACCCCCCAAAACTACCCCTTCCGATAGCTCGATATGTCTGGTTTACGAACTCATCCGAATAAACGTAGGATTACACATCTCTACCAAATTTGGTCTCGATCGGACCGTTTTTACGAGAGTTATCGTGTCTAGGGACACATACATACATACATACATACATATATATATATATATATATATATATATATATATATATATATATATATATAAATTTTAATGACTATTATTTTTGGTCTCTGGGCACCTCAAAACGAAAAAGTAACATGGTCCCGGACTTAGGTCTTACCATGAGACCTACGGTAATAGCTTATTCCCTATGGGAAATTCGCTAAAAGTATGATGACTGAACTCAAGCAATATGTCCCTCTTGATTTAGAAAAAGTTTGAGTATAATATAAGAGGGTGACCGGAATGCTGAACATTGCACTTATGAAAAGTTGTGGTAATCCAAGTTTTCTCGAAGTTTCTTTGAAAATTTTATGATCTAACTTCTATACTACGATATTAAAATTTTTATTTATACAGGGTGTCTGTAAAGGCCGTCAGTAAACTTGATAATATGTTTAATTGGATGAAAATCAGCAGACACATTTACTTGAATTATGTTTATTTACCCATATTTCCACAAATTTGTTTAAACCTAATAATTTTTATTTCGGTACGAACTATTGTAGGAAATTCACATTATGTTGCATGGACCCAAAGTAAATTTTCACAAGAAAAATTAATTTTTCCGATGTGTATTTTCAAGGCGGTAACCACTTAATATGTTACAATATACATATCTTATCTAAAATATTAAATTACCTTAGAAAGTTACTTTTCTCTGCCTAATTAGCGAATTTAACATTTCCGTAAGGGAAATCGCATTACTCCATTGTTTGTTGTGTGAGATTTAAAATCTTAATATCATGTTTAGATAATTAAATTTATGTATTTTTTGTGTCCTATATTTTTTTAACTAGCCAGTATTAAGACATGTGCTTTTTAATATATTTTATTTAATGGCCACCATCTTAAAAATACACAGAGAAAATTAATTTTTCTTGTGGAAAAAGACATGCTACAATTTCCTCCGCCACCGAAGTAAAAATTATGAATTGGGTAAAACAAAAAGGTTACTACTACTTTAATTTTCCTTTTACTTTAATTTACCTTAAATTTATCTAGTCTATACGTGTAGGGTGACCCGTTGGCTGAGCCGGAAATTCTTTCAACATTAGAAAAACTCTAACTACTACATAATAATAGTTTACCGATTAAAGCTCTTTAAAGCGTTATCATTCATGTTCTATATCGACATTAAATAATCGACATTAAATAAAAAATCGACGGTAAATTTAAGGACACCTTCAAATAAACATTTTTGCTCATTTTGATCCAATCAACCATATTATTGAATTTGGTAACGAAATTTAGAGACATTGTATATTTATCATTTTGACCGATGCAAATGAGTGGCATTTATAAAGGAAAAGTTATTAATACTTATGTTGAAGTTTAATAATGTATATTCATTCAGATATAAGAAAAAATTAATAAACATTAATAAACTATTTCGATAAATATTAACTCGAAAAAGTAAAAAATAATTTTTTAAATCTGCAAAGTCTTTAAAAGCTATTCATTGAACAATTTAATCCCATTGATGCATTAAAACCCAAATTTAAAACACTAAAAAGTTATTGTCCGGGTTTTTTTTATCTAGTTTAAGACTAAATTACTACAATAAGCTTGAAGGCTAATCCTTGACCTTCTGTTCTAAGTTTTAATTCTTGCTTTGGATGCGGTCCATTAACCTCACTCTACGCCCTGGTGCTCTGGTTTTTTTATTAAAGAATATTGGTTTTTACTTGGAACATTTTTTCTTTTATTTTACGATATTTTATTTTAAATTACCTACAACATGATCGCCATAAAAATATCCAATCGGAATTTTTCCTAAAGATTCAGTCAAAATCGGGTATATTTAAAGTAAAAACAAAAATGATTTTTTTCATCTTAAACCTTAGTTTTTATACTTTAAATCCAAAGATCTTTTAATGTATTTTGACATATGTGAAATATTTCATGATTTAATATGCCATAGTCTAAATGTTTAGAATTGTCTAATAATAAATAAAGGCTACACATTCAATAATATATATTAATAATTTTAAAATATAAAAATACTTTTTTATTTCAGCTCTTTCATCGAGAGCATGTATTTTTCCTACTTCAATAAAAATCTTTACGAAAGTAAATAATATATTAAATGGTTATTGAGGAAATAAACATGATTTTTTTCATTAAAATTGATACTTGGTTAAATTGTTCCTTAATTTATTCCGAAAAGATAACTCCAAGTTGGGATAAATGTTTATTTATTTAGGCAATGGAAGCCAAAACCGTTTCAGATAAAAGTAATTAACGGCTGCAGCTGGGCAATTCTTGAATATGCAATGCGGCACTGATTTTATCTTCAATTGTAACAATTGTATTGTAAATGTTTTGTATAATCGTATTGTACTGATCTTATCTGTAAGTGCAAAATCTTTCCTTGCGATATTCGGAATAGTCAGCTGTAATCAAAACTAGTCGATCCCCAATGGGTTAGATAAACGGTCAGGTAAACAATAGTGTTAAGAACTAGGCCGGAAAATAGTAGTTTTCGGGACTAGAAAAAAGCTTTCAAGATTTCACTCTATGAACGCTGCTATTCTACTTACAGTAACCTATTCCATTGTACAATTTTCAAATATCCGTATATTTTGTTTTTTTAAACAACTGAAACTATAACAAACCTCTAATGATATTTGTCGACATTCAAATAACAGCTGAAATAAGTTCAAATACAAGATAAAGAAATAACAACGTAAAAGGCGGTATATAGGTAAAAATTTCCAACTTTTAGCCAAACTGTAAATTTATTAGAGGTGATGTAATAAAAAGTACTTTTCGTAACTCGTCCGAAAGTGAAGTACTGGTGCTCGATCAAATTAAAGTACTCGGCTTCGCCTCGTACTTGACTACCGCTAACGACCACTTTCTGGACTAATGACGAAATTGATCTTAACTGTATTATGACAACGATAATTCATATATTTGTAAAAATCTTTCAGTAAAGAAGATTTGCTTGATAGCATGTCATTTTCGTTTATCCTTTTCAGTTAAAGTTTGTGCCGTTTTACTACATTAAGTAAGTTGAGTAAGAACATGAATTTGACGGTTTTTTTAAGACATGTCACGGAGGGCAAATGTGTCAAATTCACAGTGTATATTGTAGAACCATAGTGTATATTGTGTGTATGGGGGGCTTTTAAGAAGCACTGGGTTCGTATTAATCTATTTAATGAGAATTTTTTGTTGATGCTTTTTAAGTTCATTATTTTTTTAATGTTCAATTTATTTAGGTCGCAAATATCTACTGTTTGAATATGGCATTTAAACCTTAAATATGTACACGCCTTTTAACATATTTACATACTTTTGTTTGTGTTACGGTGTGTAGTTTACTAACTTTGAATTATCCTAATTTTCGTGTTTTAAGTTATTAAAGTCATGCTCAGAAAATAAGCCAAATTAGATGGATTAGTTCAAATTTGAAATTAGATGGATTAAATTAGTGACTGAATCAAATATTAGTTTGATGTATCGTTGATAAACACTCATTAATATACTAAAATTAATTTCACCAACTCAAAACTATGTGTGCACCATAGTGCACGGTTATTCTTGTTTGCATTTGTTTTCAAAAAGTTTTAAATGAATGGATTTTTAGTTTGGATTATTGCAAAGCAAATATGGTGCATAGTATTTTTAATGAAAGTTAATATATTTCATCAGAAAATCTGGTTTGTATAAACTATCTGAAGTATTATGAAAATGTGATATATGAAATAAAGAACATCTGATACGACTGAAGTGTAGAGCCCATGATATCTTTATCATAAATGTTTGACAAATGCTAGACACTTTGGTTGGGTACTTAGCAAATAATGTAAATTGTTACTCAATGTTATTTATTTACATTAACTAAAAATTTTTAACCTTATGTTTTAATTTTGTTTACTAATTCTACTATAATTTAAGTACAACATAGAACCTTGTCAAGTTTAAAGCACTACTCCCAGAAAGTGGTTTGGACCAAGTTTGCAGAGTTGTTCGTGTTCTATTCAGAACTGTTCTGATCTCTGTTTCGTTAAAGATGTTTATGAATGATACAAACCTTTAATTTAGTTAAAAATTGTCCTAAAATATTTGTTTGGAAAGCCTTAATATGAATGGAGTATTATGTAAATATTTGTTGCAATGTATCATATTACTATAACATACTGTAAAATATTTAAGTCCAATCTTCTGATGATTTATTGACATCCATTTACTTTCATTAATGTTTTGATCCTCCTTTCCTCGTACTACTAAATTTAACATAAATGTAAATAATTGTTGAGTCTTTCTTATTGTATTTGGTTTATATAAAAAAAATCTAAACAATTTTAAGTTTTTGTTTTGATAACAAATTATTTTTAGGAGTCCATTGCCAACTAACTCAATATAAAAGTTATTACTTTTAAATTAATACATAATTAATCAACTGTATTTATATATGTAGTATATTACTGTCACTTAATATTGATTCTTTTATTCAGAACATTCTTTACTTTACTATAATTTATTTCACTTTAATATGCGGGAAAATCGATGTCACGAAAATTGTTGTTGATTCCTTCGTCCATTTTAGTTCAGGACAAACCTCAACTTATCAATTTTACCTAGGCCCTCAGTCACGAGTTGGAAGTGTCAAAAGTTTGCGTTTATGCTACAAATGTTTTGTTTCATTATTTATTTTGGTTCATTTGATAGTTGGATTAAAATTTGATTTGAGAAATTGAGTTTGCAATACATTTGGACTGCGCCACGTTCGATACATAACACACGTATTCATTTCATGTAAAGTTTAAATTAAACTTACTAATGAAAACAGGTCTGTGAAAATGGTTATCAAATAAATTAAAGTACTTTATTAGATAAAGCTGATCGGTTAAATCAACAGACTGAAAAAACAGATTAAAAAAATATATAAATTAAGCAAATAAAAAAGCAAGTCGACTAGAGATTTGCTGATATCCTGTGAGGTAATGGGAAGTCTGAGGGCAGCTTCCGGTCGATCTTAAACCTACAGTTCTCAACATCTCTACTACCTGTGTTTCCACCGAAGCCAAATATATCCAACCCATATTTATTCATAGAAATCTTATTAGTAGTGTGTTTTGAAAGAGTTTCATGGTTAAATTTGAAAACGCAATTAAATATAATATCCAAACAAAATATAAATTGTATGTAGCCTTATAAAAAATATGTTCAAAGTGTCAAGGTCTTATAAAAATAGTTATGATCAAAAAGTCCAATACTATAAAAAAACTATTTGTGCCATTAAAATCTGTTAAATTAAATACCGGTATGAAAGCTTGTGTATTTCGTTGAACGAGAGGTAAACTTTGCGATTTTTCCAATATTTGTGTGGGAATCATGTGAAAGCATTTTTATATAAATAATGAAACTTGTATTGCTTGCTTATACGCACATACATTCATATATGTAGTCCATAAATTATCTTTACAATTTTAAATATCCGTAGAATTAGTAATATCGTTTCATGGTTTATGCTTAAAAATCAAGCAACACATTTTTCTTGCACTCCTGAAGAAAATTTTTTTTAATAATTTGGATTTTAAGGTATCAAGATAATGATTTGAAAATCGCACTTTAATATAAATAAATTTGAAAGACATTTTAAATTTAAAAAAAACCTTATTTTTTCCTAAATAATGAATACCCGTTGTCATTAGTTTATGATAAGATGACTGGTTTACACAAATAGGAATTTTTTTAATATTGAACGAATTTAACTTGATGCATCAAGAGCTCTTCATTTTTCATGCTCGACTTTAGGTTTCAGTACAGTTTAAACTTACCGCCGTATAGATGGCGCTGGCGAAGCTGCCTTTCCGCAGTGACCGCCAACAGCAGCAGGACTGTAGGATAGCCATGACGTCATCCCCCACTGTCCCTGTAACATGGATCACGTAATGTAGAAAACAGTGAAGTGATAAATACAAAGTCTTCACTCTATCAACACTCATCCCATGACGTCATCCCCACTGTCCCTGTAACATGGATCACGTAATGTAAAAAACAGTGAAGTGATAAATACAAAGCCTTCACTCTATCAACACTCATCCCATGACGTCATCCCCACTGTCCCTGTAACATGGATCACGTAATGTAAAAAACAGTGAAGTGATAAATACAAAGCCTTCACTCTATCAACACTCATCCCATGACGTCATCCCCACTGTCCCTGTAACATGGATCACGTAATGTAAAAAACAGTGAAGTGATAAATACAAAGCCTTCACTCTATCAACACTCATCCCATGACGTCATCCCCACTGTCCCTGTAACATGGATCACGTAATGTAAAAAAACAGTGAAGTGATAAATACAAAGCCTTCACTCTATCAACACTCATCCCATGACGTCATCCCCACTGTCCCTGTAACATGGATCACGTAATGTAAAAAACAGTGAAGTGATAAATACAAAGCCTTCACTCTATCAACACTCATCCCATGACGTCATCCCCACGGTCCCTGTAACATGGATCACGTAATGTAAAAAACAGTGAAGTGATAAATACAAAGTCTTCACTCTATCAACACTCATCCCATGACGTCATCCCCCGCTGTCCCTGTAACATGGATCACGTAATGCAAAAAACAGTCAAGTGATAAATACAAAGCCTTCACTCTATCAACACTCATCCCATGACGTCATCCCCCACTGTCCCTGTAACATGGATCACGTAATGCAAAAAACAGTGAAGTGATAAATACAAAGTCTTCACTCTATCAACACTCATCCCATGACGTCATCCCCCGCTGTCCCTGTAACATGGATCACGTAATGCAAAAAACAGTCAAGTGATAAATACAAAGCCTTCACTCTATCAACACTCATCCCATGACGTCATCCCCCACTGTCCCTGTAACATGGATCACGTAATGTAAAAAACAGTGAAGTGATAAATACAAAGCCTTCACTCTATCAACACTCATCCCATGACGTCATCCCCACTGTCCCTGTAACATGGATCACGTAATGTAAAAAACAGTGAAGTGATAAATACAAAGTCTTCACTCTATCAACACTCATCCCATGACGTCATCCCCACTGTCCCTGTAACATGGATCAAGTAATGTAAAAAACAGTGAAGTGATAAATACAAAGCCTTCACTCTATCAACACTCATCCCATGACGTCATCCCCACTGTCCCTGTAACATGGATCACGTAATGTAAAAAACAGTGAAGTGATAAATACAAAGCCTTCACTCTATCAACACTCATCCCATGACGTCATCGATACTGTCCCTGTAACATGGATCACGTAATGTAAAAAACAGTGAAGTGATAAATACAAAGTCTTCACTCTATCAACACTCATCCCATGACGTCATCCCCACTGTCCCTTAACATGGATCACGTAATGTAAAAAACAGTGAAGTGATAAATACAAAGTCTTCACTCTATCAACACTCATCCCATGACGTCATCCCCACTGTCCCTGTAACATGGATCACGTAATGTAAAAAACAGTGAAGTGATAAATACAAAGCCTTCACTCTATCAACACTCATCCCATGACGTCATCCCCACTGTCCCTGTAACATGGATCACGTAATGTAAAAAACAGTGAAGTGATAAATACAAAGCCTTCACTCTATCAACACTCATCCCATGACGTCATCCCCACTGTCCCTGTAACATGGATCACGTAATGCAAAAAACAGTGAAGTGATAAATACAAAGCCTTCACTTTATCAACACTCATCCCATGACGTCATCCCCACTGTCCCTGTAACATGGATCACGTAATGTAAAAAACAGTGAAGTGATAAATACAAAGCCTTCACTCTATCAACACTCATCCCATGACGTCATCCCCACTGTCCCTGTAACATGGATCACGTAATGTAAAAAACAGTGAAGTGATAAATACAAAGCCTTCACTTTATCAACACTCATCCCATGACGTCATCCCCACTGTCCCTGTAACATGGATCACGTAATGTAAAAAACAGTGAAGTGATAAATACAAAGCCTTCATTCTATCAACACTCAATCAACTTCCCATGGTGCAGATGTTTTTATTATTTTAAATTCTAATTTTAATGGCCCGAAAAAGCGAAAATTTAATTAGTTTTAATCCAGATACAATCATAATAATTATTCATTCTTTTTGTACATATAAGTAAACAATTGGTTTACGAATGTTTTTCTAGAATAACCTAAAACTTAAAACATAATGTAGCAATCGTATGGGGATAATTTAAACAATCATTCTGAATCAGTTAAAAGTACTAGTATAACAAGCTGATCCCGAAGGAAAATCTACGAATTGAAGGAGCACTGTCATAAAATTTAGATTTTTTGTCGAATTAATAACGAGTAATTTTTTAAACCTTATCAAGTTTGAATTCATCATTTAATTTTATAGTCTAGTCAAACTATGGTTCAGACCTGAAGTAATAGCAAACTAATATATTTGGACCGATTCTAATGTAAAATTACCTGAGAAAAACAATGGTGAAAAGTCTACCACTCTCCGACGCTGCGCTCGCCTGCTATGGCCAATTATTCAAAATGGCGGCTGTAGTTTTATAAGTTTTTTGCTGAATATCTTCTGCACCGTTAAAAACAGCTAAATTTTGTAAAATAGTAAACTTTAGAAAACAAAACTTTGCACATCTTGATATATATGTATTGGTTGTTGTATTTAATAAAGGATATATTGCTCTTAAAAGCTACTTCCAATTGTGGGCTTTTAAGTGGATTTCTTTTGTTGGGAAAACCATATTACGGTGGTGACAAAGGTTAAATATAAGCATTTAACCGTGTTAACTTTTTACTACAAGGTCCCCAGATACCAAAAAACACATTTTTTCTCAGGTAATTTTACATAAGAACCGGTCAAATTAGTTTGCAATTACTTTCAAGTTCAAATATATATTTAGCTAATTTTACTAGACTATTAGTAATTATTTATTTTTATTTCATAATGCTTTTCAATTTTAGTTTTTTTTACTGATTAACCATTTACAATACAATATTATTTGTGAAAGATTTACCATAAAATGTTCCCCTGCTAATTAGATGCTAATTTACTTAAATGTACTGAGTAATTTTTATTAGCATTCCACAAATATATTAGATATTACAAATATTCATCGTATCTAGGAGTTCTGACGTTTATATCACCTCTAACACAAGATGGAATTCCAGCCAATCGGTTCTCAGGCAATAATTCAATACCCGATGATCGATGTGCCCCAGTGACAATTAAGACCTTAAACATCAATATTTCCATCCAAAAAGCTTAAAATTTGTTTTAACTAACATTTTCAGTTTTTTATGATCAGCATTTTTTTGGAAACTATATTTCTTCACAGACAATGATTGATAAAAATTACACTAAACAATTAAAACTATATCAAAGCTATGATAATCTTGACTATATAACGAAAATGTCTAAATTTCTGAAAAGTATTCATTCTGTATCATTGTTTCCTACTATCTATTGTTCATACCCTGTAAATTTTCTGCTAAAGTTAAGAGTAAAATGTTGATTATACTAATAATGGATCATTAATCACAAAATAGTAATTTATAAATGAATGAAATTTTTATGATGAATACCCCGATCATGTTACAAACACAAGGGGATTTTATAACAACTAAATATCAGCTATTCAGTAAGAAGTGATATTTTTAAAACGGCCTTTTCCTATAAGGGAAATATTTATGATAATAATATCTTCTAGTTAAATAGTTCTCCCTATTTATGTGCAATTCCAGTGGGATGTTTTTAATAAACGAACAATTAATTTTACGATATTGTTTCATTTTTATAACGTGTGCCACTTTATTATTTCTTTAACTATAGTCTTTTATCGTATACCATAATACGAGGAGTGTCTGTGACGATGTATTTTCTATCGATATCGAAATCTAGCGGGTAGATTTTGCTTAAACTTAGCAAATAAGAGCGTTTTGGTCAAACAATAACCTTATAAATAGCCTCAGCCCAAGGAAAATTATTTCTTGTCTAAAATTAACTTTGAATATTGTATATTTTAACATTGGTCTCATGGTTGCCATCAATATAACAACGAAAGGCAAACAAAAATAAAAGATTCCACTTTTAAGCATTCGTTTTTAACTATAAGTTACCTATGAAAATTAATAGTTGGCGTAAACTTCAAATCCTGATTACCATAATACTACAACAAAATTGAATTAAAAACAAAGAGCAAGTCTGGGTTAAACCTGTACTTACAAACCCAGCTGCCTTTGGTCTTTGGGCTATTAATTAATAATCCTGACAAATGAAACAACTGCTAACTGTCAGTAACAAAGCCACACCTCATCTGATTCATCAGGCACCTTTCAATCATTCTCACCTTAAAATACTATACTGTGCGACGGTGATTCAAGAAAGTATCTAAATAGTGTGTGGAACAAGTGTAAAAATCTTTCACTTCCGGATACCAGCACCAAACTTTGGGAATTGACTAAACACATGTAAAAGAGTAAAAATCTGCATGGAGGCAAACTTGAATATAATGACGTCACGAGCAGTGACGTCGTCAATATGGCCGCTCAGCCAATTACAATAATGTCGCATATCTCGGAAACCCCTTAACCGATTTTGACATTTGACATCTTATTTGAAAGGTCTAATCATGATCTATAATAAAGGTTGTTACACTCTTTGCGGTAAAAACAACCGTTTTTGAGTATTTTGTAAAATATTAATTTTTATAAGTATTTGTAATTTAAGCGAATTTCCCACAGGGAAGAAGCTATTACAGTAGGTCTCATGGTAAGACATAAGCCCGGGACCATGTTACTTTTTCATTTTGAGGTGCCCAGTGACGAAAAATAATAGTCATTAAAATTTATATATGCATATATATATGTATGTATGTATGTGTCCCTAGACACGAGAACTCTTGTTAAATCTGTCCGATCTAGACCAAACTTAATTAATAGAGATGTGTAATCGTAAGTTTATTTGGACGAGTTCGTAAGCCAGATATACCGACCTACCGGAAGGGGATGTGTTAGGGGGTTTTGTACCCCAAAAATGAGTTTTTTTTGCATTTTTCATATGTAATTTTTAAAAATTTTAAATTTTGATTTTCACCACTGGATTTAGCTAAAAAAAACACACAATTTAGTATTTTGTAGCTTTGCTCTATCCCCATTGATTACCGAGATATTAAAAAGTCTAAAGACAGTACATTGTATTTTGGGGTCCAATGTTAATATTAATGAGGAAAACGAATGTGTTAATATTTCACTTATTAACCAATATATTTTGATGAAACTTGGTATGTAGCTTCATTTGGTTGAGATCCATCCATTTATGGTAAAAAATCTTGGTTTTTGTACTTATCATGGCAGCAACCTGCATACTCTTTCCCTATATTTATTGTAGACATTTATTTTCCTATTTATGAGCACGTGATGAAATTTTGTTTTCAGGTTCATCTGTTCAAAGTATATAATATTAATCAAAGTAGTAAGTTCAAAGTAATATTACTAATTTGGAAATTCGCTGAGTAAGCATGTCTGCTGCGACGGAGTGGTATTATGTATGTAAATTAAGTTTAATAATAAGACAAGATAAAATTAAGGATATTATTATTGTTAACATATATTTCATGTAAATAAATCCAGCTAACTATGTGTTTATTCTTGAACAAAGACCATTAAAAGTACATAATAGAATTTACCAAAGTCCCATTTTCACACAGCGGCACTTATTACGTTCCTTACACTTACATAGAACAAAATCTTGACAGTGTACACCAACGTCTGGAATTGTTGTCCAGAAAGGTGTAAACATCGTGCCATCATCGGTTTTCCAGCCCCACTGACATGGATTGTTCACTGATGGTCTCCAGGTTTAGCAGTTTCTCCAAACGTTACATTGAAGCATTGCACGTTTTAAATGCTGCAATAGCGCACCCACAGTTGGTGGGTATATATTCTATGTTCCTATTCATTTGAGTAAAAAGTATTCTGCGTGCATGGTTTACATGAAATATATGTTAATAATAATAATAACCTTAATTTTATCTTGCAGTATTATCAATCTTAATTTACATACATAATACCCCTCCGTCGCAGCAGACATGCGTACTCAGCGAATTTCTAAATTAGTAATATTAATTCTGAACAGATGAACCTGTAAACAAAATTTCATCACGTGCTCATAAATAGAAAAATAAATGTCTATTATCCCTACAATAAATATAGGGAAAGAGTATGCAGGTTGCTGCCATGATAAGTACAAAAACCAAGATTTTTTACCATAAATGGATGGATCTCAACCAAATGAAGCTAAATACCAAGTTTCATAAAAATATATTGGTTAATAAGTGAAATATTAACACATTCGTTTTCCTCATTAAGATTAACATTGGAGCCCCAAAATACAATGTACTATCTTTAGACTTTTTAATATCTCGGTAACCAATGGGGATAGAGCAAAGCTGCAAAATACTAAATTGTGTGTTTGTTTTAGCTAAATCCAGTGGTGAAAATCAAAATTTAAAATTTAAAAAAATTACATATGAAAAATGCAAAAAAAAACATTTTTGTTGTACAAAACCCCCTAACACTACCCCTTCCGGTAGGTCGATATATGTGGTTTCAAACTCGTCCAAATAAACTTACGATTACACATCTCTATTAATTAAGTTTGGTCTTGATCAGACAGATTTAACAAGAGTTCTCGTGTCTAGGGACACATACATACATACATACATATATATGCATATATAAATTTTAATGACTATTATTTTTTTCACTGGGCACCTCAAAATGAAAAAAAGTAACATGGTCCCGGGCTTATGCCTTACCATGAGACCTACTGTAATAGCTTCTTCCCTGTGGGAAATTCGCTTAAATTACAAATACTTATAAAAATTAATATTTTACAAAATACTCAAAAACGGTTGTTTTTACCGCAAAGAGTGTAACAACCTTTATTATAGGTCATGATTAGACCTTTCAAATAAGATGTCAAATGTAAAAATCGGTTAAGGGTTTTCCGAGATATGGGACATTATTGTAATTGGCTGAGCGGCCATATTGACGACGTCACTGCTCGTGACGTCATTATATTTAAGTTTGCCTCCATGCAGATTTTTACTCTTTTACATGTGTTAAGTCAATTCCCAAAGTTTGGTGCTGGTATCCGGAAGTGAAAGATGTCTACGTAATATGTCGTTAGTTCCACGCACTAAAAGTAATAAAGTAAATAATACAGCCTGATTAATTTTATTTAGGCTATACTTAGTTTTTTAGATACGGTAATTTAGTGAACCTGACTAGGCCTGGTGCGTATTTTAAGGTGAGTATTATTTCAGTTTGAGTGTCATAAATCTGATACTTAGTATGGATTTGTTAGTGACAAAGACCAGCTGACGATCTTGTTAGGATAATTATTATAATTTTACATTGACACTGTTTCTTTATGGATTTAAATCAAGTTATTACTGAATGATATTTTGGGAAGTCAATCATAACTTTGTTTAAAACAATATTTATATAATGTCTAAACAACCATTGTAAGTAAACTAAGACAGGAGCGAGAGACAAGGGAAATCCTCTAGAGATTGAATTATTCAACAGGATCTTGGTAAACCTAGGATCAACAACATGATGACTTTAACCCTAATGATTTGCTTTCCAGGCAGCATTTGAATTTTCATTAAGGTCACATCAACTACCGCACTTCGGGTTTACTAGTAGTATTTGAGGTTCACATTAGTTAGGAGTATTATAAAAGAGATTTTTATTTGAACTTTTTGGAACTAAAAGAATTATAATTTAAGTTCCATTGTCTTGTTGGTAGAACATTAACAATAGGCTAAAATTAAATTAAAATTACACTGAGGATACTCATATCAGGATGTGTCTGATCAACTTGGGTTGATGTTAGCTTATCGACTTAACTGAACTTTCCATAGTTTTAATGTTTAACATGTAGGACTAGGACAACATTTCTAAACTATTAATTAATTTAGTGCACTTTAAAAATTAATATGGGGGGGTTGTTTTATGTTTAGCTACAAAGAAAATAGATATGTGGCTGTTTATAATTACTCAGTGAATATAATAGTCACATTGTGTCCGATGTGCTCATTAAGAGAGTTTTGTACCAAAACTTCCAGTCTGGTGATCGAACAAAGAACTATTGAATCATTGTTTTTCCATAACAAAGCAACGGTGCAAAACAGATAGTTCCCAAATCCTGCTGCACCATCCGTGCCGATGTATAAAGAGCCAAATACGTGGGGACATCCCATATTAAACATTTTAGTTTTTCCAAGAAAACAAGAGGAAAATAAAGCGCTGTTGGTAAGTTACTTTTCCTAATTGCTACTGGTAGCGATGCTTCTACCTATAAATGTCAAAAATAGAATATTTGTTTAGAAAAATCCATACAAACTTCTCAAAATTATTCTAGCCATCTGTTTCCATTCAGCCAATCAGAATAATTCTTAAATAAAAAGTAGACTTTAGCAGTACTATTTGTGTTTTGACGGTGACGTTCTCACTTCCTCATAAGGATGTCTTTACCTTTTCGGTTCTATATACCAGATGGTGCTGGTATGTCCATTCGGTACCATGTCATATCTCGATGTGGAAAATTAGTGTTAAGTCCTTAACTTGCGACCGAAAGACTTAAAAGCACAACAGTTAGTTCGCTCTTAAAAGTAAAAGGTTGTTTTATGTTAAACTAAAAATTCAGTGAATTGAAATTTAAAGTAGGATTCATTTGATGTACACCGATGAGTAGTAATACAAAAATAAGGTATGATGCAGAAGTGTTTTAGCACTTTTAGGCCATTTTTGCAGTTTTTAACTTCTATTTATAACTAATTATCTTTATAATTTAGTATACTGTTCATTACTGACTATCTTCTACAACTACAGTACTAGTTTGTAGCTCACAGTAGCGAGGGGTACTTCATAGTCTCGCCTGTGTTATGTTAATGCTACAGCCGGGCCGGCAGCTACAAACAGTGAGACTGTAGTTGAATTATTCAGATAGCTATGAACAGTCCGGGAACACGTCAACCGAAAACGCGACTGCACCGTCTCAACATATAAATGAGGTTGATAATACACTTAGAAATTATAAATAGCAAAACATAATTTACTCTCATGAATTATTTTTAGCGTGTTTCGTTACTATACGGAATTTTAAGTATCAAAGACAAACCCCAGAGGAAGATTGTCATGATGGAATCAATACACAACACGCATATTATTCTCAATTTTAAAACATGTGATTAATTTTTTTATACATATAAAACTTAGCCTACACATATTTAAGTTTTAATAAATCTTGTCTAAACCCTTGATTAATTGAAAATATGTAGGAACATGAAGAAGAATGACCGCTTATAAAAGAGGAAAATTAATAGGAGAACAACATTATTTTCAGTTCTCTAAAGAGAGTACTTTCAAATGTTATGTGCTGAAAAGTTTAATTTGCGCAAATAAGTAAATTAGGAAACCTTCGGTTTAAGAATTAGTGGTTTAATCAGCATGAGTATTGTCAGTGCCGGTTTAAATTTTTTTTCAATGTGGTCGCCACTTATAAACGGTAATGCTTTTATTTTTACTAACGAAAATAGCACTTATTACAAAAAAACACAGCCATTTTTTATGGCTGTTATACAATATTATTTGAATAATATATTATGACATTTACATTATGAACTAATATTATGTTATGTTACAAAACTTCTAAAAAATCAAGTTACGTTCAAGTATTATAGTACGGAGATATTAACACACCAAATACCAATCAAGGGTTTCTACAAGCATCGCTTTCGTTATAAAATGCTTTCCTATAATTAAAAAATTTAAAACAAGAAAAGGACCTTCTAGCCGAATTTTAGAGAAATATTTAAAATCATTGTCCAAACGTAAGTTCTTTGAAGCCAAGACATAAAACTTTAAAACTTCTGTGGCTTACAGCCAGGATTCATTCCTTGTGGTTCCGTATTTATGGGCGCTTCAAAAAATTATATTGCTGAAAATATTCCTTACCGTCTGCTTCTGAAATTATTTATTTCATATATCTCCATATGCTAGAGAACTTGATTGGAAGTTTTGTTTGCACTATAATTAAAAAAAAAAATAATAATAAACATTAAAATTGCATGTAATTTTTATTTAATAACAAAAATTTATTGTTAATGTTTTGGTAGTTGATAAATGTGATGGAAAATGTTTTTTAATTAAAAATTCAACGAATAAAAAAGTCCTAACTATACTATACCAAGAAAAGAAGTATTAGTTCAACATGTTTGCCCTCGGCCTCGGTGGGAATGTTGTCTGCTACGACAGACAGACAGACAGACGGACATCATCCGACACATTACCATCCCTCGATCTTGTGATTTTAAATAAATCATATTGGTTGCTGATATCACACCATGGATTCATTCTTGAATGTAACATTTAGTGCAGGTCACTCTTTTCTGTAGTAACTGATCATCTCAACTTACTTAACAAAACTTAAATTTCATATATTTTTTTAACTTTTATGTTGAGAGAGGTTAGTTGCGAGAAATGTTACCTTTAAGAAATTTTACCTCTAAGAAATGTAGCCTCCAAGAAATTTTACCTCCAATAATTGTTACCTTGGAGAAATGTTACCTCTCAGAAATGTTGCCTCTCAGAAATGTTACCTCCAAGAAATATTACCTCCAAGAATTTTAACCACCAAGAAATGTTACCTCCGAGAGAGGTTATCTACGAGAAATTTTTCCAGAAAGAAGCCTCACTCGTTTGTTTCCATTTAGTTTCAATGACTCTCGTTTTTACCTGATGGTAAATTTAATAAAAAATATTTAATGCTACACAACCTTCATTCCAATATAGAATTGTGTATTTTTATAAAAACACTACACATGCAACAAACAATCAAAAAATATCAAAGACTATGCATGACTCCTAAATATTTAAATGGATATTTATGGATTTGGAAATAACAAACATTGAGTGATATACCCTTATGAAAACCCTCTGTATTGAAGCCTCAAATGGCGTTTAATAACACAAGTTAGAGCAAGAGAACGCCATTACACAGCCGAGATGAACGGTTACTGCTGCAGAACAGATAATGAACAACATTTTTGCTTTCTAGGCTGAAATATTACGTCTTTTTTACGCGTTATTGAGATATTTTCATCTTTAAACTATATAATTTTCCTTCTTTCCTTAAGGCATGCTATTTTATAATTGCTTACTTTTCAAATAACTTTTATCCCTAATTATCTTTAAAAATTTACTATCAAAATAAAAACTAAAAATAGTTATATTTTGTTTAATTATTATATGTATAATGTTATTTACGTATTATCAGTGTTTTGTAATTTATAAAAAATTCCATGCGTTTTGTACTTTGTAAAAAAAAAACTTTAATTTAATTGGCACTAAACAGTTTGATTATGTCAAGAGGGTGACTAAATTGTTTTCAACATTTCATTGTAAATGAGTTATCTACTTATGTATTAAATAAAGTAACAAACACGGAAAAAATTAGGCCTATGGTTAAAGTTAACAATTCCAACGTAATGTATCTAAATTTAATTAAAAAGCAAACACATTCTCTGCTGGTCCTACTCTTCTGCTCATCCATACACAGGTGTCAACCCCCAAGCTTGGTACCATTTAAATTAATTACTGTCTCATCAAGCAAATATTTTTCTATTCAGTAACTATTTACATTTTAACATGTATACTTGCTTATTTTTTTTTGTAATTCACATATATGTGGTCTATGATACGGGTCTAAGGTGGATGAAATAATTCGTAAAGAAAATTAAGGAAATGTATTTGCAGTTAGTTTCTGAGAAATAAGTCATTGGCTACTTAATTGATTGATTAACTTTTAATAATTTGTAATGGACATTGAAAAAACTTATTTATTTTATTGATAATTTTAATTTTAATTTAATTCCCATGTCCGGCACTCGAAATAATTATAAATGTGTTGTCATGTGTTTCAAAATTGAAAATGTTTGAGTCAATCATCGCATAATATAATAGTGAATGGGTGAACAAAGATTAAAAATACATGTCACCACTTTTGCACCACTAAGCTGCCAATAGCGGTTTTCTGCCAGCTTACCCCCTGATTAATTTTCTTTATATTATTTGTAAGGTTGTTAGAAACCAAAATATAAGGTAAATGAATATTTGTTTAAAATAAGTAATCAAAACATTGATTATTGTGACTATATGATAACCGTATTGACACCCTGCAGCACACGCTAAATAATGAGATACAAGCTCAGGGTGACTGGTTCCAGGAAAATAGCCTGTTCATGACTGAGGACAACACAGTTAATTAAATTAAACCCTAATTAAAAAAACGATACAAAAGAATGGTTATCTCTGTAAAATGTAAAATTTTAGCTATAACAATAAACCAAAATTTAAATTGGGAACCACAAGTTTATATTATTTTTTAACAAGCATTTAAATAGTTTTATCTTTGTATATGATATCCTTTTCTCTAAAGGTATGTCGTAGATTTGAAAACTCAATTAATAACCTATCATGCTTATTTTGCAACGGGTAAGCAAAGGTTTTCTACATTTATAGAATTTTAGTCTGGGGCAACACTTGCCATTCAAAGAAAATATATAAAATTCAAAAGAAAGCCATAAGAATGATTGCCAGAGTTTCTCCCAGACCTTTTTACAATGATATTTTTCAGAAAATTTCAATTATGGCGTTTTAGGACCATTACACATTAGAAATTTCATATTGGGCAAAAGAAAATTTAATCTCTTTCGTTGACCAACCCAACCATACTCCACTAAATGTAGAAATAATATTAAACCAGTAAAACATGGTAGATTGGACCAATTCGATTCATTCAATCAATATTTAGGAAAAAAATACCATTGAAAATAAAAAAAAATATTGAAATTTCTTTAAAAATTTATGACCACTCTGAGAGTTTGACTAAAGACCAAAAATTTGTATTCTATTACACAGTACCTAGAAATAAATACGAAAAATGGTTAATTTTAGACAAATTTTTCTTTTTTATCTATAGTTTGGTTGAGTTTAAGTGATTCTTGTAACATCTGATTATGTTCCCTAACCTTTTTATTTTATGTAATGACGCGAAATAAATAAATAAATGGGTGTTCGTAACACACGTGTGTTATAATAATTAACAATTAATTGTTAAGACATTTCTACGAAGATTACTTCCACTCCGACCACCGCGCGCCGTGGAGACCGGCGTTTACTGAAACCACAAATTAATAAAACGTTACTAGTATAGGCCTATGTTTGTCAGTAGTTCGTCTGTGCCAAAACTAAAACGCATGATATTTCGCTTATAACCTAGTTTATTACTTGTAATAAACTACTATTAAAAAATGATTATAGTTTTAGTTTAGTTTTTAAATTTTAGTTTAGTTTTTAAATGTTTTGACGCAGGTGCTAAGCACCGCAGAGAATGTTTTATATCTTTCTGAAGTTGGTGGCTGGCTAATAATGCCATACGATATATATATATATATTAAAAAAAGAAAGTAAATTGTTGCACAAATTGCGCGAACTAATAACCAAACCACATACAGTAGCCTACTGGCCACTGAGCAACATGATTCTACACCTGTCATGTAAAAAATAAAATAAGTACCTATATTGCTGATGTGCATAATATTCCGAGAAATCAAGTCACCATAGATAAAGGATAAGGGGGGAGGGTAAGAGAGAGCGTGAGATCAGAGCAAGGTCGGTTATTGGCGAAGGCGATTACTGTAGTTAACCGGAAACGTCGGTCCGTCATCGTACTCACACATGCGCTTTGTAATAAAAATATTATTTTACTATCTCTGTTTCGATTAAGCGACTTGACTGCTTAATTCTTACTTGTTAAAAATGTTTACTGTCCAGAGTTTTTTTTATCCAATACCAAAACATTACAAAAATATGATAGAATTTATTATCATAAAAAACAGGGGGTGCCAGGCACGCCCTGGCACCCCCGTAAATCCGCCCCCATGCCCCACAGAACCTCAAAATTACCATAAATGCTAAGGGATTAAAATCTAACGTGGATGCTCCATTTTGCAAATAGGTGCTGACTTAGAAATGGGTTTACAAATACAGTTTTAGAAGTTCGAAGTTCTTTAGGGCTCTGCCCCATAGAACTTCAAAATTAATCCAGGGCTCCCCCCCCCCCCCCACAAATCCTCAAAATTACCATAAATCCTACGGTGTGGAAATTTAACGTTTATGTTCCGTTTTGCTAATAGGTGTTTACTAAGAAACAGTTTTAGATATATCGTTTTTATGTTCTTTAGGGCTCAGCCCTACATGATTTTAAAATGACTGTGAGGCCTACGGGGTTGAAATTTGACATGGTTGTTCTTTTTTGCTCATTGGTTCTCATTAAGAAAATGTTTTGCAAAATTCCCTCAGAAATCAACACACAGTACTTTGTTATTTCAATGTCATTCTTAAGGAAAAAGATTTTGTTGCTCTTTTAAAGATTTTATACCTAAAAAATAAATTCAATCACGGGCGAAGCCGTGACGGGAAACAGCTACTCACTAATAAAATTTTATAAAAATCATTCGTGAGTCAAATTTGCTAAATAAATTTTTTAAACAGATAATTTTAAACGATATTGCCGAGTTTGCAAAAATTAAAGAAATTAAAGGCTATGGCATGAAGCGGAGACAAGCGTACCATTGTTTTAATGAGAAATAATTAATTCAACTTGGCGGAACTGTAACGCCCTAGAAATATAAAAACTCTCCAATGGGATGTGCAGATATAATTGAGTATTGTTATATAAGACATAAATCAAAAATTTTATTGACGATTTGCATTTAAAATAATGCTCCATTTATTTTGTTATAGCCGATTATACTTCTAATCAATTCAATATTTTCTTATCTATATTGAATTTCAAATAATAAATTACTTTTATTATTCGACACAATAGGTGATAATAAAAGTGTTAGCAGGTGTTTATAAAGTGTAGGGTGATTATAAAAGGGAACTGGGTTTCCCTTGTCATCTTCAGTTCGACTTATAACGTAGTCTTACTAACAATCTAACAATGGAACATTCGCTTTTTTCTTACTGAAGGTACTGGGACCACAACCGCCATCAACGATATCAACTCCACTACCACTAACACCGACGCAGACGTAAGAGGCACCAACAGTCAACAGGGATGCCGCGGACTACACTATGGACGTCAAGGCAGCGGATGAAGCTGTAGACGATAATAACGAAACTACGGAAGGCACGGACTACATCACCAATGGAAATTCCAACCTCAAAAGTATGTGTATAACTAAGGGGAAAGCTTAAGGTTTTATAACCTAGGGGAATTTGAAAATTAGAAGATTATTTTAAGGTGATTTAATGCTTAGACTCGGTGCAGTGATGGCGTCAAGTTTACCTCCTTACCTTCAGGCAGCCTCGAGATGGCTCAACGTACGGTCGCTACATCTTCCTACAAACATTATGAAGGTGCTGGTGCAGTATCCACTGCAGCAGTGGCTATCTTTCTTGTACTGAAAACATAAAAAAAATTTCAAGTCATGTGGTCGCAGTCTTCGCATCATGAGTATCCAAGCATTATGAAGAAGCTGGTGCAATATCTGGTACAACAGTGATTGTCCTTCTTGTACTGAAAACATTAGGAAAATTTCAAATCATGCTGTCGTTGTCTTCGCATCTTCCTACAAGCATTATGAAGAGGCTGGTGCAATATTTTGTACAATAGTGATTGTCCTTCTTGTTCAGAAAACATCAAGAAAATTTCAAGTCATGTGGTCGCAGTCTTCTTATCTTCCCACAAGCATTATGAAGAGGCTGGTGCAATATTTTGTACAACAGTGATTGTCCTTCTTGTACAAAAAACATTAAGAAAATTTCAAGTCATGTGGTCGCAGTCTTCTTATCTTCCCACAAGCATTATGAAGAGGCTGGTACAATATTTTGTACAACAGTGGTTGTCTTTCTTGTACAGAAAACATCAAGAAAATTTCAAGTCATGTGGTCGCAGTCTTCTTATCTTCCTACAAGCATTATGAAGAGGCTGGTGCAATATTTTGTACAACAGTGATTGTCTTTCTTGTACAGAAAACATCAAGAAAATTTCAAGTCATGTGGTCGCAGTCTTCTTATCTTCCCACAAGCATTATGAAGAGGCTGGTACAATATTTTGTACAACATCGATTGTCTTTCTTGTACAGAAAACATCAAGAAAATTTCAAGTCATGTGGTCGCAGTCTTCTTATCTTCCCACAAGCATTATGTAGAGGCTGGTACAATATTTTGTACAACAGTGATTGTCTTTCTTGTACAGAAAACATCAAGAAACTTTCAAGTCATGTGGTCGCAGTCTTCTTATCTTCCCACAAGTATTATGAAGAGGCTGGTACAATATTTTGTACAACAGTGATTGTCTTTCTTGTACAGAAAACATCAAGAAAATTTCAAGTCATGTGGTCGCAGTCTTCTTATCTTGCAACAAGCATTATGAAGAGGTTGGTGCAATATTTTGTACAACAGTGATTGTCCTTCTTGTACAGTAAACATCAAGAAAATTTCAAGTCATGTGGTCGCAGTCTTCTTATATTCCCACAAGCATTATGAAGAGGCTGGTGGAATATTTTGTACAACAGTGATTGTCCTTCTTGTACTGAAAACATTAGGAAAATTTCAAATCATGCTGTCGCGGTCTTCGCATCTTCATACAAGCATTATGAAGAGGCTGGTACAATATTTTGTACAACAGTGATTGTCCTTCTTGTACAGAAAACATCAAGAAAATTTCAAGTCATGTGGTCGCAGTCTTCTTATCTTCCCACAAGCATTATGAAGAGGCTGGTGCAATATTTTGTACAACAGTGATTGTCCTTCTTGTACACAAAACATTAAGGAAATTTCAAGTCATGTAGTCGCAGTCTTCTTATCTTCCCACAAGCATTATGAAGAGGCTGGTACAATATTTTGTACAACAGTGGTTGTCTTTCTTGTACAGAAAACATCAAGAAAATTTCAAGTCATGTGGTCGCAGTCTTCTTATCTTCCTACAAGCATTATGAAGAGGCTGGTGCAATATTTTGTACAACAGTGATTGTCCTTCTTGTACAGAAAACATTAAGAAAATTTCAAGTCAGTGGTCGCAGTCTTCTTATCTTCCCACAAGCATTATAAAGAGGCTGGTACAATATTTTGTACAACAGTGGTTGTCTTTTTTGTACAGAAAACATCAAGAAAATTTCAAGTCATGTGGTCGCAGTCTTCTTATCTTCCCACAAGCATTATGAAGAGGCTGGTACAATATTTTGTACAACAGTGACTGTCCTTCTTGTACAGAAAACATCAAGAAAATTTCAAGTCATAAGGTCGCAGTCTTCTTATCTTCCCACAAGCATTATAAAGAGGCTGGTGCAATATTTTGTACAACAGTGATTGTCCTTCTTGTACAGAAAGCATAAAGAAAATTTCAAGTCATGTGGTCGCAGTCTTCTTATCTTCCCACAAGCATTATGAAGAGGCTGGTACAATATTTTGTACAACAGTGATTGTCTTTCTTGTACAGAAAACATCAAGAAACTTTCAAGTCATGTGGTCGCAGTCTTCTTATCTTCCCTTAAGCATTATGAAGAGGCTGGTACAATATTTTGTACAACAGTGATTGTCTTTCTTGTACAGAAAACATCAAGAAAATTTCAAGTCATGTGGTCGCAGTCTTCTTATTTTCCCAAAAGCATTATGAAGAGGCTGGTACAATATTTTGTACAACAGTGGTTGTCTTTCTTGTACAGAAAACATCAAGAAAATTTCAAGTCATGTGGTCGCAGTCTTCTTATCTTCCCACAAACATTATGAAGAGGCTGGTACAATATTTTGTACAACAGTGATTGTCTTTCTTGTACAGAAAACATTAAGAAAATTTCAAGTCATGTGGTCGCAGTCTTCTTATCTTCCCACAAGCATTATAAAGAGGCTGGTGCAATATTTTGTACAATAGTGATTGTCCTTCTTGTACAGAAAGCATAAAGAAAATTTCAAGTCATGTGGTCGCAGTCTTCTTATCTTCCCACAAGCATTATGAAGAGGCTGGTACAATATTTTGTACAACAGTGATTGTCTTTCTTGTACAGAAAACATCAAGAAACTTTCAAGTCATGTGGTCGCAGTCTTCTTATCTTCCCCCAAGCATTATGAAGAGGCTGGTACAATATTTTGTACAACAGTGATTGTCTTTCTTGTACAGAAAACATCAAGAAAATTTCAAGTCATGTGGTCGCAGTCTTCTTATTTTCCCAAAAGCATTATGAAGAGGCTGGTACAATATTTTGTACAACAGTGATTGTCTTTCTTGTACTGAAAACATCAAGAAAATTTCAAGTCATGTGGTCGCAGTCTTCTTATCTTCCAACAAGCATTATGAAGAGGTTGGTGCAATATTTTGTACAACAGTGATTGTCCTTCTTGTACAGTGAACATCAAGAAAATTTCAAGTCATGTGGTCGCAGTATTCTTATTTTCCCAAAAGCATTATGAAGAGGCTGGTACAATATTTTGTACAACAGTGATTGTCTATCTTGTACTGAAAACATCAAGAAAATTTCAAGTCATGTGGTCGCAGTCTTCTTATCTTCCCACAAGCATTATGAAGAGGCTGGTGCAATATTTTGTACAACAGTGATTGTCCTTCTTGTACAGTAAACATCAAGAAAATTTCAAGTCATGTGGTCGCAGTCTTCTTATCTTCCAACAAGCATTATGAAGAGGTTGGTGCAATATTTTGTACAACAGTGATTGTCCTTCTTGTACAGTAAACATCAAGAAAATTTCAAGTCATGTGGTCGCAGTCTTCTTATCTTCCCACAAGCATTATGAAGAGGTTGGTGCAATATTTTGTACAACAGTGATTGTCCTTCTTGTACAGTAAACATCAAGAAAATTTCAAGTCATGTGGTCGCAGTCTTCTTATCTTGCAACAAGCATTATGAAGAGGTTGGTGCAATATTTTGTACAACAGTGGTTGTCTTTCTTGTACAGTAAACATCAAGAAAATTTCAATTCATGTGGTCGCAGTCTTCTTATATTCCCACAAGCATTATGAAGAGGCTGGTACAATATTTTGTACAACAGTGATTGTCCTTCTTGTACAGTAAACATCAAGAAAATTTCAAGTCATGTGGTCGCAGTCTTCTTATCTTGCAACAAGCATTATGAAGAGGTTGGTGCAATATTTTGTACAACAGTGGTTGTCTTTCTTGTACAGTAAACATCAAGAAAATTTCAAGTCATGTGGTCGCAGTCTTCTTATCTTCCCACAAGCATTATAAAGAGGCTGGTGCAATATTTTGTACAACAGTGATTGTCTTTCTTGTACAGAAAACGTCAAGAAAATTTCAATTCATGTGGTCGCAGTCTTCTTATCTTCCCACAAGCATTACGAAGAGGCTGGTGCAATATTTTGTACAACAGTGATTGTCCTTCTCGTACAGTAAACATCAAGAAAATTTCAAGTCATGTGGTCGCAGTCCTCTTATCTTGCAACAAGCATTATGAAGAGGTTGGTGCAATATTTTGTACAACAGTGGTTGTCTTTCTTGTACAGTAAACATCAAGAAAATTTCAAGTCATGTGGTCGCAGTCTTCTTATCTTCCCACAAGCATTATGAAGAGGCTGGTGCAATATTTTGTACAACAGTGATTGTCTTTCTTGTACAGAAAACGTCAAGAAAATTTCAATTCATGTGGTCGCAGTCTTCTTATCTTCCCACAAGCATTACGAAGAGGCTGGTGCAATATTTTGTACAACAGTGATTGTCTTTCTTGTACAGAAAACATCAAGAAAATTTCAAGCCATGTGGTCGCAGTCTTCTTATCTTCCCACAAACATTACGAAGTGGCTGGTACAATATTTTGTACAACAGTGATTGTCTTTCTTGTACAGAAAACATCAAGAAAATTACAGATGCATGTACATTTGTTAAATACAACATAAAATAAACCCATTTAGAAAATGTTTTATGAAATATTTTACGTATTATTTTTATAACTGTTTTCATTAACACAGCAACCTAAAATTAATACGACCGAATAAATTCATTATAAATATAACAAGACTACAAAAGAGCAATAACTTAGTAAAGCTGATTATATAGTTTTCGAAACTCAAATAGCTTAGTATAAAAAATACGCCGATACTGTCTAAAACCATTATATTCCTATTTCTAAGATATAATTTGTCAGCTGTATTTTCTTACCGTATTCTACCATTCCTGCAATTCTTACCAGCCAAACTTTCTCGAAGAAAATTTATTTTGGTGTAGTTTTATCAAACAATTTGTTTACAATGAAACCACCCTCAAGAAAAATGTATAAGTATAATTCTGAAAAAAATTCAGATCTTCGACCGTACAGTTAAATAAAACTACTGTAAGTAAAATACATTTAATTTCTTGATCTTTAATAAAACAAAATTCTTTTTTACAGAAACATTTCGAAATCAATATAAATTAAATTTGTTGATAAAACCACCCAAGAACATAAACTCCTTTAAGTGACTTTAAAATATTTAAAGTAATGAGATCTGAGAGCTTGTTACTCACAAAGTTGCCATTAAACCAGAACTCCAACTCCCCAGTTGGCCTACAAGCAAGCGCCGCATTGCTTAGCCTTCATATCTTTCCTCGTTTATTACAAGTGTCAAAGGAGTTTAACTTTTTTACTTGTCGTAATTTATTCAACAATGATGTTCATGGTTGATTTTGTTTATTTAATTAGATGATAAATAATTTAGAATTTAGTTACCTACTTATTTATTGGATAAAAATACAAATTGGGATATAGTTTACAAATGTGTCTTTCTGCTCCGCTCTTTTTTTAGATTTTTAATAGTTTTAAGCTAAACACTGGAGGGACTATATTTAGGTGAATTTAAGTTAGTAAAATAAGCAGCTATGGCTAATTTCTGAGTCGATGGAGCTAGAAGAGCGATGTGGCGGGAAAATCTGGGGATTTATGGAGTCTAAGGATTATCTGAAAATCGCGCCACTTCAGTTCCACTCTTGGCTTCTGATTTTATTTAGCTAACATATTTAATAAACTTTACCACTTTTGCTTCACAATAAATCAGCCACAGTTAACTCAAGAAATCAACAATCTAGTTTATATAACAAAATTTAATACACCAGTTTTGCCACGTAAACAAATAGTTTTTTCGTCTTTTACAAAATTTAAATTATTAAATAAATTAGTTAATTTAATAAATACTACAGGTAATAATAGTATAGTAAATAATTTTATTGAATTATATTTCAATTTAATGTTGTGCTAAATAAATTTAAACTTCTTGATGACATTTATTCTTTTAATTTTTACACAGGTTTCTGTAAATATATTGTTTTACAAATTTTACTTTGTGTTATTTTTTCTGAAGATAAAGTTTTTTTGGAATCATCAAGCTGTTAATTTCGTAAACATAAAAAATAATTTAACATTCTTAAAACCTGGATGTAAAACTTCGAAATTTAGTGTCCACTGATTCTAACTTAACAATATGAGCCAGATTCTCCAAACATCGTAGGATTGTTGGCTTTAATCTTCATCTTATAATGTTGGCCAGTAGTATTCATGGGCCATTAGAAACTGACCAAATAACATTTAAGGACGTTGCATTTTTCTCTGTTTATTCCACGAATTAGAAGCCAAGATTCTCGTATTCTGCATTATCCTTATGACATTAAACTAGTACTGTCTCTCTTTAATATTTTTCCTTCCTACTCAAAATGTAAATTAAAAGGCCAACCTCCATGCTTTGACAAAGATAATATGTGTTTTTAGAAAAGCTAGTAGCTTTTATGGGATTTCAATTTGGACCCAACTGCCTTTGATCACTGTGTGATCCTAGCAAATGAATAAGTTAGCATTTTTCAGTGGCAAATCGTATGAGTGGGATGACTCATATGTCCCCCTCATCTTATCCGTTACACTCACCTTTCAGTTATATTCATCCTAAAATACGCATCATATTATTCTTTGGTGTCCTAAGAAATGTTTGTAATTTCAGCAATTGCTATTGATTCTGGCCGGTTATGGACCCGCTTCTAAATTTCATTCGTGGCTTTTATAATTTATTCTAATTTCCTGTCTGAAGAAAGATTTTTCTGCCCCTAAACGAACGACCAAGGAAAAGCATATCTAGCCTTAATTTTTTCATAACTGTTGAAAATACTGTATTGACAGTAAAAGTTTCAAAAGTTAAGCTTTATAATTTTAGAAGTGCTTCAATTAATAAATAAAGCTACAAATTAGCTTTGTAAGTTTATCCTTGATAATTATTGTTTACCGAGTACGGTGTATGGATCGTTACATTAGACTGATGAATGCATGCACTTCAACTAATTAAGGCTGCCTTTTCATGCAACCGCCTAATGACACCAAAGTGCATCTCACAATATCTTTAGTAATAAAACTACGCTAAGGCAACTACTTATTCTAAATTACATTAACTTTTCATGTTCAATACGTTAAGAATGTTCTTTTCGTGTAGTCTGTAGTTCTGTTCTTTTTGAGAGGTTGTCTTAATTACCAATTTTTATTTGCTGAGCGGGAACATTTCTAATAATTTAAAATATCATTTGTTGGCAGAAGTACGGCAAGGCCAATAAAAATGTGTAGTTCTTTAAAAGAGTTAATTTTTTTTTTACAAATAGCTATAAAAAGCGAGTAAACAACTATTACTTCTTAATGAGTCATAGGTTTAATGGAGTTGGAGGTTTAATGCATTGGACCATTAACCCCATTAGAAACTATTCTTGTGACGTGACCGAGTAAATTCAAATTTAATAATACTAGCAATATACCACTGAAGAGACAGTCTCAAACACCATTTTGCAATTATTTGATCATTTGTTATGTCGAATCAAGAAATCAATTACCATGGTTGAGCTCTGATTCATATAGCTGAATTTCAGTTAAGAAACATTGAATCTTTTAAAAATGATGAAAAGCGAATAAGCCTAAAAGGGTTTTAAATACTTGACTATGAATCTCATTCCGATTTCATAAATTGGTTTGCTTTTCAAATTTACTTCCGAAATTCTTTCATTTGCTGTAAAACCACAGGTTATTAATTCAATTTTATTTCTGAAACTACAATACGGGGCCGTCCATAAATTACGTCATCGCTTTTTGGCCATTTTTGGACCCCCCTCCCTAAAATCATCCTACCATCATAATTTGTCTGACCCCCCCCCTCAATGAAAAATTACGTCATTTTTAACAAACCTCCGTTTTAAGTAAAAATAATCCTTTTTAAACTCTACCTGATAATCTAAAAGAAATTGACCAATCACATCTGAATTTACCTTCATAAATAAAGCCAAGATGACTTTCTCTATGGAAAAATAAACTATAAAACAACGCTTAAAGTAGTATAATGTATTTTATGGATAATTATTTTTAGCCTAATATTTGAGTTGTGTTGGAATTTATCATTGTTTTACTGTCAAAATTTAATATAAAACATCATAATTTAAAATGACGTCATATCAAAGCCGACCCCACCCCCTCCTTGCACATCACCCTGCCGTCATTTTCATCAATCTGGACCCCCACCCCCTATTTTCAGATGACGTAATTTATGGACGACCCCTACCTGCCGAAGGTTTAGACCAACTACCTCACCAGTCACCACGATAGCATTCAACACAGCCCCTATAGAATTCAACACAGCCCCTATAGCATTCAACACAGCCCCTATAGCATTCAACACAGCCCCTATAGCATTCAACACAGCCCCTATAGCATTCAACACAGCCCCTATAGCATTCAACACAGCCCCTATAGCATTCACCAAAGCCCCTATAGCATTCAACACAGCCCCTATAGCATTCAACACAGCCCCTATAGCATTCAACACAGCCCCTATAGCATTCAACACAGCCCCTATAGCATTCAACACAGCCCCTATAGCATTCACCAAAGCCCCTATAGCATTCAACACAGCCCCTATAGCATTCAACACAGCCCCTATAGCATTCAACACAGCCCCTACAGCATTCAACACAGCCCCTATAGCATTCAACACAGCCCCTATAGCATTCAACACAGCCCCTATAGCATTCAACACAGCCCCTATAGCATTCAACACAGCCCCTATAGCATTCAAAACAGCCCCTATAGCATTCAACACAGCCCCTATAGCATTCACCAAAGCCCCTATAGCATTCACCAAAGCCCCTATAGCATTCAACACAGCCCCTACAGCATTCAACACAGCCCCTATAGCATTCAACACAGCCCCTATAAGCATTCAACACAGCCCCTATAGCATTCAACACAGCCCCTATAGCATTCAACACAGCCCCTATAGCATTCAACACAGCCCCTACAGCATTCAACACAGCCCCTATAGCATTCAACACAGCCCCTATAGCATTCAACACAGCCCCTATAGCATTCAACACAGCCCCTATAGCATTCAACACAGCCCCTATAGCATTCAACACAGCACCTATAGCATTCAACACAGCCCCTATAGCATTCAACACAGCCCCTATTGTAGCCCTCAGAGGACCCAGCTAACAAAGTGGAGACGGGGAGGGTACTATATAACCGATCAAGTGAAACAGGTGGCAGCGACAGTACCAAAAGATTGTTTATTGGGCGCCACTTCATGTAGGAGATTTGCAACGGCCGATCATGAAGACTCGGAACTCGTTCCTGGTCGCCGGGGTTCACCCTATTCACTTGATAAGGCAGGCTGTTCTAATAATACCAATCATGCACGGAAGAATTGAAACGATTTACCTATTTACCTAAATGTTCTCTTATATTAACGCTTAAGTCTAAGAATACTGTACACTGGACCAATCAACCAAGCTGTAGCTTAAGCAAAATCCCATTTATTCAACCTTAAGAAACAAATAAACCATAGACTATACTCAGTATCAATGAGCCTGTTTATATCCAGCCTTGCTGCAAACCAAATTTCTGTACATGAGAATCTTAAGACTAAAGTACATGATAGTTACTATAACTACTATATGGCCCCAAACATTCCTGTAAGGCACTGAAGCTGACGAAATGTCCAAGTCCTGTGGAGAGTAGAGGGGCACACGAATTTATGAAATCAAAAGAGTCACTCACCAAGTTCCTGCTACAAAGACACACACGGTAGGTACCGGGCCCGGAATGCGTATCGCAAGGGTCACGGTCGCGGAACGCGAGTGACGGAGAAGTCCCAAGCGTCGCGGCCAGAATCCCAGAAGCGGCAGTGCGGCGGCGTCCTAGGGATGCCCCACGGTGACGTAGTTCCGCTCCGTAGTCAGACCCAGATAGACCCTGTAAAACCTTCGGTGTCAGTCCTTGATAATAATCCTCACAGGTCACTTGACTAGGACAATGTAATACAGTTGTGATAAACTCCCCACAGAATTGATAATTCGTAATCGATAATTTCCACACAATCAGTTAATATATCAGATAACATTGCTAAATAGGCCTACTTAATCAAACTACGTGAAATTATATTAAATATTCATTTGATTCAGTATCCGTAATTCATTCACAAAAGTCTATAGTTTCCACTACAATTCTGGTTTTGTGCAAGATAAGAAATTAATATATCACAAAACATTTCCATATAACAATATTTACATTTAAAAATCAGAGATATGACAACAAGCACTGGCAATGTAAATTGGCTGAATAAATTGTACCTGTTTTCAAAATTCATATCTAGCCTATATGTCTATTCCAACAAACAATACTTGATATAGGCCTATAACAAAACACAATACATAGATATAAATAATAATATCGTCACCAAGCTTAATCTAAACACACATGAATATTTATCAGTGTCCATGGTTCCTGAATAGGCTATATTTAATTTGCTACAATAACCAAAATTTCCTTTTTTTTGATCTTATACAAAATAATCCGTACAAATTAATTAGGCTAATTCATAAGCATTTATGTTTGGAGTCAAAATTTATGCAGAGCATTTCCCATATTTTATTTAGTAATTAAACTATCTCAGCAATTAACGATACACTGCCTTCTAAATTGCTTTGCTGGACATGAAACATCTCTTGCAATAATTTATACTTTGTCATATGATTTGATAAATATTAACTGAGAATTTATAATACCCATTAAGATTTAATTTGCACTTAATAGTCAACAATAATTAATTAATAATAATTAAGTTCATTTGACTTTTCACTATATTATGCCATATAACCCTTTATTGGAAGATTCACGTGACTCCTATTAATATTTATAAATCAACATAAATTAATTTAGTCTTGTACAATGTGATACGAAAATCCCTTAATTTATTTAATGCATGGTATGATTTATGGGAACCATGCATGATTGGTAATGTGCATGATTGTATTAAATTTGCACGATTTCACGTCTACATTATTTGCGTGATTTAATTGATTTAATTTATTGAATTTTCGTCTCAATCTTCAGGGTATTAAATTAAAAATCAGCACTGCCTTACCTCTTCGCACTTGCAAGTGCATAAATCCTCTTGTGAGAAGAAGGTCTCGCTGATGTGGAACAATTTCCGGATACCTTGACCTGTCCAACGCGGCTCGTCCCGGGTCACCAGTGTCACACAGCCCGTCCCTTGTACGTCTGTCCCGTGTGCTGCTCCGTCCGGCCAGTCCTTATCAGCGGTGGCAAAGGTCACCGTGGTCGGCAGCAACAATGACTCACGCACTGAGGAAACCTCTCTAACGGTCGGTTGAATATCGGCAGCACACGCAAGTGACAACCTGTTGTCGGCACTGTCGGCTAGCACGACAATGGCAATAATAATTATAGGGGTGATCAATCCCTAATATCCGACTAAAATACTGTGCCACTTAGGTGCTACAAACACCCCCCAACTCAAAGAAAATTTCCTCAAATTTTCTTAAGCCTGGAATCGCTTGAGGTCTGACACGTGCCAATTCCCAACAATCACTCCGGCATCGTCTGTCAGCTGGTAAACCAATGGGGACACTTTCTTGGATACTGTGTATGGCCCTGTGAATTTGGGAGCCAACTTCGCACTGAAGAACTTATTAGCATCGGACTGAGGGTAGTTCCTTTTCAGCACCTTTTCTCCCTCTTTGAACTCTTCATCCCTTCTTCGCAGATTATATCTTGCCGAATTCTTCTTATGTGCCTCCTCTAGGCGTTTATCCACTTCTAGATATATTTCCTTAAGCTCCCTTAACTTTTCTCCATACCGTTTCACCTCTTCTTCTTCAGCACCTTCAAGTTCCTCTGCTCCATGCTCTTCTACTTTCATACTAAGCTCTCGCCCAAAGTTGAGAAATGCCGGTGAATGTCCGGTCACCTCGTGCCTGGCAGTCCTTAAAGCAAATCCGATCTTGGGTAGCAGTTGATCCCATAATCGATGATTCTCCCCGATATATGCTCTGAGCATATTGCCGATTGTACGATTTACCCTCTCAGCCGGGTTTGCCTGGGGATGTCTGCTGGCATTGTACAACAACTTCACCTTGTACTCAGTAGCCAAGTTCTTCAAGGCCTTGCCCGAGAATTCCGGTCCATTGTCGCATATTAAATATGTGGGTATCCCAAACAAAAGGAACACGTTCTGTTCTAGCTGTTTTGAGACTAGTGAGGAGGTGGCTGCACGCATAGGGAATAAAAGTGTGAACTTAGTAAAAGTATCAGTCACAACCAGAATGTACTTAAACCCAGTAGTTGAACGTGGGAGTGGCCCTATCAGGTCTGCCGCTATCATTTCCCAAGGTCTTGATACTCCTCTCCTACTTCCCATCATCCCGGCTGGACATTTGTTGTCGCCCTTCGTGGTTTGGCAGATCTTACAGCGTGACACGTACTTAGAAATATCCTGACGCATTTTTGGCCAGTAATACTGATCCTGCACCCTGCAGAATGTCTTGTAAGCCCCTTGATGACCGGCAGTTGGGTCATCATGATTTTGTCGCAACACCTCTAGCCTCTCATCCTTGGGAACCACTCTTCTCCACTGTGAATCCCCATTTCCAACCATAGTACGGCGGGGAATGTGTTTCCATAAGACGTCCGCCTCAACCCTCCAAGCTGGGTATAATTGATTTTCCTCCTTCACTAACTGCAACATCTTCTTATACCACGCATCTTGTATTTGCCGGACCTCAGAGACAACTAAAGGATCTTCCAGTGGAATGTCTACAGCCGGTTCCATCGAGCGAGAGAGCATATCGGGCACCACATGATCTTTGCCCTTCCTGTGAACAAGGGTATAGCTGTAGGGCTGAAGTCGCAGAGCCCATCTGGCTAGCCTACCTTGTGGGTCTTTCAGGTTGTGCAGCCAAAGAAGGCTATAATGGTCCGTCACGATGGTGAAGTGACTCCCCTCAACATATGGGCGAAACTTTTCCACCGCCCAGATTACCGCCAGGCACTCCCTTTCTGTTGCTGAGAACTTCTGTTCCCCTTTTGTGAGTGTTCTCGAGGCATACGCTATAACCTGCTCTCCATTTTCCCCCTCCTGACTCAAAACGGCCCCAACGCCCACACCAGAGGCATCACATGATATGACAAATGACTTATCAAAGTCCGGGCAGGTTAAGATGGGAGCTTTGACCAAGCAGCTTCGTATGTCCTCAAAGGCTTGCTGAGCTTCTTGTGTCCAAATGAACCTTTTGTTCTTCTTGAGGAGTGAAGTGAGAGGGTACAGGCGACTGGCGAAATCAGGGATAAACCGCCGGTACCAGGAAGCGGTACCACAGAATTGTCTCACGGCCTTCTGGTTCCTTGGGGTTGGAATATCAATGATCGCCTGGACCTTGTCTGGGTCAACTCTTAACCCCCTACTGTCAATGATGTAGCCCAAATATCGGAGTTCACTCCTGCAGAAACGACACTTCTCTCTATTTAGTGTCACTTTAGCTTTCTGAAGCCGATCAAATATTCTGTCCAAAACCTCCAAGTGGTGACTGAAATCTTGAGTAACGACGATTATGTCGTCGAGATAGACGAATACGTGAGGCTCCAGATCAGCCCCAATCACCCGATCAATGAACCTTTGCCAAGTTGCCGGCGCATTGTGCAATCCGAAGGGCATGGCAGTAAACTCAAATAGTCCCCTTCCTTGGACCGTAAAAGCTGTCTTCTCCTTACTGCTTTCGGCAAGAGGGATTTGCCAGTAGGCGGATTTCACATCCAAGGAGGACAAGAATTTAGAGTCTCTTAATCGGTCTAGGATGGTTGTAACCCTAGGGAGTGGATAGGCATCTCTCTTCGTTACAGCGTTAAGTTGGCGGTAATTAACACAGAAACGCTTAGACCCATCCGGTTTGTCCACCAAGACGATCGGTGAAGACCAGGCACTTTGGGAGGGTACGACAACACCCAGTTCCAGCATCTTGTCCAGCTCGGCACTGACAATCTTCTGCATGTTTGGGGACAAAGGGTAATATCTTTGTTTGATCGGGGAAGCTGTGCCTGTGTCGATTACATGCTCCACTAGGTTTGTTCTTCCTAGTTCCTTGCTTTGGTTCTTGAACTTCTCCTCTAAGAATTTCTGAAGTCTTTCACGTTGCTCCAAACTAAGATGTTCTTCCGACTGCAATCCTTCTGGTGCCCATATGGAAGACAGATCCACTTTAGCTGGTGCAAACTCCCAAGATCTGTTGTGCATGTCTGTGATGATCTGCATCTTGCCCCAGAAATCTATTCCCAATATAAGGGATTGTTCCAGACTAGGGACAACAATCACCTTCAAGTTTCTGGTCCTCCCTTGCAGTGTGATCGGGAGATCGACAACTCCTTTGATTGAGTGACCTCGGCCATCTGCCGTCTCGACAAATTTATTTCCAACAGGTTCAACTTTAGCTGGGAACATCTCCAACAACCACAAACCTTCCTTTCCCAAAACAGAGCATGAAGCTCCGGAGTCTAGTAGAGCCCTAAAAGTTTTCCCAAATACTCTGACATCTAAATATGGTCGTGAATCTCCGGACTTAGTAATAAATAGATAATCAACCTTTTCACTAACTGATCTATCACGGAAGTCAACTTCATCCCTAAGGTTGACTTCCTCGTTTACAAGTTTTTTGGCTTGCATCTTGGGCAGTTAGTTTTGATTGTATCTGGTTCTCCACATCGGAAGCAGAACTTCTTCCTGGGTTCCTTACATTCAACAAATCTGTGACCCTTGCCTTGACAGTTCCAACAAGTTTTATCTTGATCTGATGAATAATGTTGCCTGATCGCCGAAACCTGCGTCGTCTTCCTTCGTTGGGGTTCGATATATGCAAGGTCAGGTTCCAAAACCGGTCCACTTCTATTGACTGATCGAGGTACAGTGACTCGAAACCTCCCAGCTTCTGCCTTGCGCCCCATTAGACGTAAATCTTCAATGGACTTCATATCACAGAGAGCTAATCTGTCTTGAAGAGTGGGATGTAAGTTGTTAAGAATTTGAGCAAGTCGAGAAAATTCAGGGATTTTGACCGATAATCTGCCGTACAACCCCTCCATGGCGGCTATGAACATGTCTATGGACTCCTGTTCACCCTGAATCCTACTGAATATTTCTTGCTGCAACCGGAAGTCATAGTCAGGGGTACGGAAGACAATCCGCATCTCATCACAAAGTTCATCCCAAGACCTTACTCTCGACTGAGTTGACCTGTACCACACGAGGGCCTGTCCTGAAAACAAGTCGACAGCAGACTTGAACAAATCATCATAGGACACTCCTCTAGCACGACGAATCTCCTCAACCCTCTCAAGGAAGGCACCTACGCTTTGGCCACCTTGACCGTCAAATCGAAGACCCCATTTGTAGACTGGGACAGCCTTAGTCTTCGGTTCATGAGTGGTGTAGGATCGGTTTTCTGTTGGGGCGGTCCTTGTTTTGGTCGAAGTGTATAATCCGGTGTCTTGCCAATTTTGAATTCTCACCGACTCCCCTGATGTCGTTTGGATGCCAATGGGTGCAATTTCTTGTTGGCCAAGCTTCAAGTCTGGAATGTCTCTGGAGGTACGAAAGGTCGAAGCCTCACCTAATTCTTCTTGAGTTTTTTGCGGTGTCTTCGCTGGTGTGATAAAAGAATCCATTAAGGTCTTTACTTTAGCTAGAAGCTCTTCTTTCCTCTTTAATAACTCGCCATCATCATCATCTTCGTTGGTTTGGTTTCCAGTAGGAATACGCTGCACCCTGGGGTATAAATGCCACAGCCTAGCCGAAATCCTACTATATTCGTCATCATCGTGGTCGCCATCATACGAAGTCACCAAATCTTCCAAGTCCGCATAGATGAGGGTACATTCCTGTACTTCATCTTCAAATTTCAGGCTATTAACAATTTCATCATTTATGGGAGTGTTACTTGACATGGCTTTTGTAAGACGCTTCCTAAGCTCATTAGCCGAACCATCCGTTTTAACCCCTCGTATTTTGAGCTCATACGCCACTTCAACTTTCCTTAACTTGTACGCAGACATGGTTACTGTTGCTACCAAATTCAATAAGGGGACAGAAATGCTCATAAATTGAACCCAAAGAACAAAATTATTTCCAAAACCTCCTTAAAGTTAATATACAGTCAATTAGCTCAATGCATTAACCACTACTAGTCATGAAGTCGATGTGCAGCTAAACTCGTGTGACAGCCTAATACAAGTCGGTATCCTCCTTAAAACAGCATGCCTTGCCCAAAGCCCCACGTTCAGGGCGCCATTTGTAGCCCTCAGAGGACCCAGCTAACAAAGTGGAGACGGGGAGGGTACTATATAACCGATCAAGTGAAACAGGTGGCAGCGACAGTACCAAAAGATTGTTTATTGGGCGCCACTTCATGTAGGAGATTTGCAACGGCCGATCATGAAGACTCGGAACTCGTTCCTGGTCGCCGGGGTTCACCCTATTCACTTGATAAGGCAGGCTGTTCTAATAATACCAATCATGCACGGAAGAATTGAAACGATTTACCTATTTACCTAAATGTTCTCTTATATTAACGCTTAAGTCTAAGAATACTGTACACTGGACCAATCAACCAAGCTGTAGCTTAAGCAAAATCCCATTTATTCAACCTTAAGAAACAAATAAACCATAGACTATACTCAGTATCAATGAGCCTGTTTATATCCAGCCTTGCTGCAAACCAAATTTCTGTACATGAGAATCTTAAGACTAAAGTACATGATAGTTACTATAACTACTATATGGCCCCAAACATTCCTGTAAGGCACTGAAGCTGACGAAATGTCCAAGTCCTGTGGAGAGTAGAGGGGCACACGAATTTATGAAATCAAAAGAGTCACTCACCAAGTTCCTGCTACAAAGACACACACGGTAGGTACCGGGCCCGGAATGCGTATCGCAAGGGTCACGGTCGCGGAACGCGAGTGACGGAGAAGTCCCAAGCGTCGCGGCCAGAATCCCAGAAGCGGCAGTGCGGCGGCGTCCTAGGGATGCCCCACGGTGACGTAGTTCCGCTCCGTAGTCAGACCCAGATAGACCCTGTAAAACCTTCGGTGTCAGTCCTTGATAATAATCCTCACAGGTCACTTGACTAGGACAATGTAATACAGTTGTGATAAACTCCCCACAGAATTGATAATTCGTAATCGATAATTTCCACACAATCAGTTAATATATCAGATAACATTGCTAAATAGGCCTACTTAATCAAACTACGTGAAATTATATTAAATATTCATTTGATTCAGTATCCGTAATTCATTCACAAAAGTCTATAGTTTCCACTACAATTCTGGTTTTGTGCAAGATAAGAAATTAATATATCACAAAACATTTCCATATAACAATATTTACATTTAAAAATCAGAGATATGACAACAAGCACTGGCAATGTAAATTGGCTGAATAAATTGTACCTGTTTTCAAAATTCATATCTAGCCTATATGTCTATTCCAACAAACAATACTTGATATAGGCCTATAACAAAACACAATACATAGATATAAATAATAATATCGTCACCAAGCTTAATCTAAACACACATGAATATTTATCAGTGTCCATGGTTCCTGAATAGGCTATATTTAATTTGCTACAATAACCAAAATTTCCTTTTTTT
This sequence comes from Neoaliturus tenellus, assembly GCA_030545055.2. NCBI lineage: Eukaryota > Metazoa > Arthropoda > Insecta > Hemiptera > Cicadellidae > Neoaliturus > Neoaliturus tenellus. Next base: position 317,302,733 of record CM061531.1, read on the forward strand.
TGATCTTATACAAAATAATCCGTACAAATTAATTAGGCTAATTCATAAGCATTTATGTTTGGAGTCAAAATTTATGCAGAGCATTTCCCATATTTTATTTAGTAATTAAACTATCTCAGCAATTAACGATACACTGCCTTCTAAATTGCTTTGCTGGACATGAAACATCTCTTGCAATAATTTATACTTTGTCATATGATTTGATAAATATTAACTGAGAATTTATAATACCCATTAAGATTTAATTTGCACTTAATAGTCAACAATAATTAATTAATAATAATTAAGTTCATTTGACTTTTCACTATATTATGCCATATAACCCTTTATTGGAAGATTCACGTGACTCCTATTAATATTTATAAATCAACATAAATTAATTTAGTCTTGTACAATGTGATACGAAAATCCCTTAATTTATTTAATGCATGGTATGATTTATGGGAACCATGCATGATTGGTAATGTGCATGATTGTATTAAATTTGCACGATTTCACGTCTACATTATTTGCGTGATTTAATTGATTTAATTTATTGAATTTTCGTCTCAATCTTCAGGGTATTAAATTAAAAATCAGCACTGCCTTACCTCTTCGCACTTGCAAGTGCATAAATCCTCTTGTGAGAAGAAGGTCTCGCTGATGTGGAACAATTTCCGGATACCTTGACCTGTCCAACGCGGCTCGTCCCGGGTCACCAGTGTCACACAGCCCGTCCCTTGTACGTCTGTCCCGTGTGCTGCTCCGTCCGGCCAGTCCTTATCAGCGGTGGCAAAGGTCACCGTGGTCGGCAGCAACAATGACTCACGCACTGAGGAAACCTCTCTAACGGTCGGTTGAATATCGGCAGCACACGCAAGTGACAACCTGTTGTCGGCACTGTCGGCTAGCACGACAATGGCAATAATAATTATAGGGGTGATCAATCCCTAATATCCGACTAAAATACTGTGCCACTTAGGTGCTACACTATAGCATTCACCAAAGCCCCTATAGCATTCAACACAGCCCCTATAGCATTCAACACAGCCCCTACAGCATTCAACACAGCCCCTACAGCATTCAACACAGCCCCTATAGCATTCAACACAGCCCCTATAGCATTCAACACAGCCCCTATAGCATTCAACACAGCCCCTATAGCATTCAACACAGCCCCTATAGCATTCAACACAGCACCTATAGCATTCAACACAGCCCCTATAGCATTCAACACAGCCCCTATAGCATTCACCAAATCCCCTATAGCATTCAACACAGCCCCTATAGCATTCAACACAGCCCCTATAGCATTCACCAAAGCCCCTATAGCATTCAACACAGCCCCTATAGCATTCAACATAGCCCCTATAGCATTCAACACAGCCCCTATAGCATTCAACACAGCCCCTATAGCATTCAACACAGCCCCTATAGCATTCAACACAGCCCCTATAGCATTCAACACAGCCCCTATAGCATTCAACACAGCCCCTATAGCATTCAACACAGCCCCTATAGCATTCAACACAGCCCCTATAGCATTCACCAAAGCCCCTATAGCATTTAACACAGCCCCTATAGCATTCAACACAACCACGATGGGTTTAAGCCCCTGCACACCACGAGAGTTGGTCATGTAGTTAAAGTGATAACAGTTCCTCGCAGCCAAGCCAATATCACTCTCCACTCTGACAACCTGTCGTAAAAGCCAGGACCGAGGTGATTGTCTCCAGTTACATTGCTTTTTCGGTTTTAATATACGTATAGAACGGCCCAGGTTGCGTTATGTCATTTTAGTGTTTTCCACGCTCGGCTTCGCCTCGCGCGTAAAACACTATCTCGCCCAGAAATGGAAAAAATGAACTTGCTTTGGGAATGATTTTCTTTTTTCACCATTACACAAGTTAGCTCCAATTAAATTGATTTTCAAGCAGTCACTGTTTGACTTTAACCTTAAATTTTTTTGTGTTGGTTGTGTTAGTTGGTTTGCTAAAAAAATCATAAAACAAATTCAAACTTCCTTTTTTAAAACGTTTAAAACAAAATGAGTTTGAAAAATATCAAATATATTTTATAATTTAGTGTATCAGTTATAACTTACACAACTAATAATTGATAAGTACTACGTCTACTAATTAATAAGAATTGAATAAGTACTATTTCGGCATTGACTGGGTTAATATTTAGTATTATACTACAGCTATTATTATGGTTATATATTAGGTTGGTGCAAAACTTAATTTCTGTCATTTCATACACCTCATTAAATTTAACTTATTACTAGGTGTTTAGGAAATAAAAAACAAATTGTAAAAATTGATCTATAAAGCAAGCCTACATTCTTTTTCAATTCATTGCCATCCACAATAGAAAACATTAAAACTACTCGCCTACGGCTCGATGGGGGCTCCGCCCCCATGCCCCCTTAGGGGTTGCCCTAAATTTGTAGAATAATTAAAAGTCATAAGTTAATAAGTTAGTTACACGGAAGAGCTATACGTTGAAGACAGTAACAAAACGGTTTAATACACAAAATTCACAATCAATAGTAAATAAAGCTTTGAAAAACTCCTATGAATCGGTTTTAGTACCCCTTCGTAATTAAAATTCGCTAACAAGATTTTAACTGCGGAATGATAATAATTTACGTAATATATGTAAATATTCTAGGTAAATATTTCTAGGTTATGCTGGATGGAGGGTCCACCCCCTAATTGGCTACCCCAATTCCGTAATTACTATAAAAATTACTATAAAACTCTCATGCAATGAAGCTAGTTGAGGGCTCCACTCCAATACCACTCATTGTGTTCGCTGAATAACCTACGGCTCTTCGTTTAAATCCCCTTCTTAGTTCCCCTCATTTCAATATAAAAAATAAAAATATTGAGCGTTGTGAAATAATACTTAACTATGTATTATTCTAGGCATTACGATCAGAATTGTATGTGTAAAAATAATGGAGATACTATTATGATAACTTATGACTGGAGTGTATTTCAGAAAGAATGGAAGTGGGGAAAAATATCTGTTTTGATGGAAGTAGTTTGTACCACAAAACAGGAAGGCAAAAGAACGATATTTGTAGTTTAATAAATATATTGGCATTCATTACAATTCCTTCATTTCAGTTTTTAATGGTGTAAAACTTTAAAATTTACCTAATTTCCTAAAATATTACTGTCAAGGCAAATAAAAAAAAACTTCAAGCTTCTAAATACAATAATACAGTAGTTACTAACAAAAGTATGTTAAATAATGGTTAAAATATTAAAATTACCATACACATCAAAGGACGTATGTTTTAGCCGTAGGACCAGGTCAGTAAATAACAATCAAAGTAAAACAATCAGTTGCTTGATATAGCAATTCGTTCCGACTCACAGTCAAAAGAAGAATACGTGATATTGAAAATCATCATGATAATTTTTAAGTTTGATAATTTAATTGATATTGGTACTGTGCAAGATATGTCTATGTGCAAAGTGAAGGTTCTGAGTAAAATATTATAGTAGTTGTAAAATTACATCTACATTGGGTAAAATTCCCCGCAAAAATAAATAAACATTTAATTATGTTTAATTGTGTGGACTGGGGGGCAAAAATTCATAGAACCAAACTTGTAGTAACTTGAAAGATGTTCGCGAAGATTGCCTCAGATGTTATAATTTGGCCGCTAGAGTAGAAAAAAATAATGTCATATTTATTTTGGGTAAAAATGTTTGGTCGCTAAATTTTAAAATCAGATAGTTTTCTGGGGCAGGAAATAAAAAAGCTTTTTTTATTTTAAATGAAAATACTGTACTTCCACCTTTTTAAATTAAACATTAACTTAGTACGCACTAAAAGATAAATCAATTGTGTAATCTGCTATTTTAGTTAAAATTTTTGTTGAATTGTAAAATTTAAATTAGCATGCTATCAGGTAAAGTCAATGATGTACTTCCTAATGAGTTCGTTAGAAATTAAGTGCCATCCCAAATAAAGAACCAATTTTTGGGAGGACTATCGTGCAAATATGATACTGTCTTACCGGGTGTCCCATACCAACCTTGCACCTCTTTTAAAATTGTACAAAAAAAATTGTGCCGTTGTAGGTAAACATATTTTGCTCTGTTGATTGACACTGATTTCAATACAGAGGGGACCAGACGTTATATTGAAGCAACTTTAAAATTTAATATTTAAAAACCCTAATCATACTGATTTAGAATAATAAATAGCATGACATTATTTTTTTTAACTGGGGGAAATTTAACATATATTATGTCTGAACATTTTACATATAACAGAACTTACCAAACATGTAAATGTCTAAGAACCTCATTTAAAATAATATGCCATCATAAAACATCAATTATCACGTGATTAGTTTTACTAAACATTTAAATACATGTTCATTAATCTCCGTCATGTTGTAAATTTAATAAAAAAACATTTTGGACCAAACTGACAATTTTGTTGGAAACGTATTTAAAAGAATCTAAGACATTTTTGTGCCGAGACATTTTTGCTTAAAATCTAAATTTCAACCTCAAATATTCAATAAACTGCTAAAATTACGCGTACAAGATCAAATTGTAAAGTTTTCTTAAAAACCGTGTAAAACTAAAAAAAATTATTTAAAGTGAGAGTTTGTATTTGACATCAGTGACTTCCGGTCTGGAGAGGTAATTTCAGATACACCCTGTACATTGAAATTACTCTCGGTGAATAGACCGCTTTTCCTATAAAGGCACAATTGGTTAATGTTATAAAATTTCTTAAAAACGGTGTTTCGGTAATCCCCGACTTCCAGTATGTTGGCAATTTTCTCAGTAATACAGTCCGGTAAGTTTAGTTCTCGCTTGGGAATCACTCTGTAGTAAGTGATATATAGGAGATCTACTTTACTGACATTTGACGAATTTCTGATACCCCGATGAGTGAGTGAGTGAGTGAGTGAGTTACACATTCGGGAGTATATAATTTAGATGTGTACTGATTTATAAATATAAATATGATGTGTTAAGTACTTTTTCAGATGTATTTACCGTCTCACCAAGAACATTATTTATTCCATAAGGTAGCTACCCTGAATTTCATAACATCTTAATATGGCCTTATTCTAGTTGAAAGTAAACAATCACTTTGAATATTAATCAAAAGAATGTTTAATGTGGAAAGTTTTTGTTTTAAGTATTTATTCCATAGCCTTTTTTGCCCCATATTATTACTTTTTTACACGCGTTGATGGAGGTTAGAGGATGCCGATATCGTTAGAGACAGTTTTATTTAGGGTCATTTCTTGTCTACCAATATTGGCGCCGGTAACAAAGAAAACAACTCTCATCCCGGACAAAGTTATTGACTTACCTGCCCCCCCCCCCTCACTCAAACCTCGGTGTACTCCGTTAGTCACTATGTTGTTTTTTATGTTTATGTTTTTTATTTATCTACATACCAATCGTATCGTTAACGAGGGGTTTTAGTTATTCACGTAACGATGCGCAATTAAAAAACTACATTTATGTATAAAAATAAAATTATAGGAGGAAATTCACTAATGGCCCTCCAAACGTTTTTAACACGGCAGGGTTCAGGACTTACATTGTATTTTTTTAAATTTAAACAAATATTATTAATAATGCAAGATTGTAAAAAATAATTATCAGAAATCTAATCATGATCAAGATTCACCTAAAATATTTTCGATGATTTTTTATGGCTAGCAAATGTATTCTTCTAGTGTTCTATTTTGTAGTCATTAGTAAGGTCGCCCCATATTAACTTGGGTTAAAAACAATCCAATATCCCCCAATTTTATAACTTAACCTTTCATACCTTTTGACATGTGTACCTTTCATTTAATGCATTCGTGTTTTTCCGACAAGCAAAGTGTATAGACTTGAATTTAAATAGTCAATTATATGATTTGAGTCTTATTTGGCTTCCTTGGACAAATATGCATTTTTGCAATTCATTCGTATTAACATTAGGTCTATGGAGAAAGCACTGCCTCATTCCTTTGATATTTCAAAATGCTACTTCTGATTCAGGCCAGTGGCGTAATCAATCTGATGTCCCCTTGATAGCCCTTGTCTACAACAGTTTTCCCTAGTCCTGGTTAACATCAGCTTTATTATGACATAATATAAAATATTATTTCAAAATTAAGTTTCAAAATTATTATTCAAATTATCCAATTTATTTGTTATTCCATTCAAATCATTCAATTTAAAATTGTTATTTGTAATTATCATCCCTCAACAAATACCGTGAAACCTCCAGATAAAAAAATATGTACATAGCATTAACATATATTAAAATAACTCAGTAATTTCGCATATTTATAGAAAATAGCGCATTTCAGATAATAATGTCTGCCTGTATCAAAGGATAACGATGGTGGCGTGGGGTTTAGCTCTAATGAGCTGTATTTAGGGATAACAACATTATGACGTACTGCATTGCTAGGCCTACTGATAACTAAAAAAGCGATTTTCATCATCGTAAAACCTTTGTACTAAGATACTAACCAATCATTTTATGACAGTTTTTATTCAATTAAGTTCAATGAAGTGATTTCCATCTTAAGAGCCATCTTCACCTTTGGGTTAGTAGCCCATTGTTGAGCAGTCGGCAATGTTGACCATACGGCTTTTATACAATAAAAGGTATTTTATTAGGTATTTTATTATTTCAGGTACATGGTATTTTATTCCCCTGTTTCGGACGCCGTTTTTCAACCGATTTCCTTTAAACTTAATAAGTGTTTAGTTGAATAGTTATATTAGGTCTCTCATACCTCAAAATTTTGAAAATTTAACAAATATTATTTTCTTGTCACAAAGTCAATCGATTTTCCTTGGTAATATTATTAAGTTTTCAAAATTTTGAGGTATGAGGGACCTAATATATAACTGTTCAATTAAATACTTACCAAGTTTAAAGGAAATCGATAAAAAACAGGGCCCAAAACAGGGGAGTAAAATACCATGTTTTGCATAAAAGCCGTATGGTTAACATTGCCTACTGCCCAACAATGGTCTACCAGCCCAAAAGAGAAGATGACTCTTAAACTCAAACTACATATCTTTGAATGCATTTGTTTACTTCGTAAAATGTTCACTGTATTTAATATCACATTGAAGAAGTAAATTAATTTTTTCTTTAATGGGGGAATACGTTTTTAAAGTGATTGAGGTTTTGAAACCTAAGTGTTTGCAAATAAGAGTTAACACGTTTTTATGTACGATCATTACAATGAGCAACAGTACCGTAACAAGTATTACAAGTAACATTATGAAAAAGAACATTACTAAACAAATACCGACCAGTAGCACAATGAGTTCGTTGTGATACAAGAAGCAATTTTTATACAGGTTTTACACATAGATATAATTGTTTATATCTATGGTTTTACACCATTGAAAGCTCGGCATTTATTTGACAAATTAGTGTCATTACACTAATTACGCAAAACGCGAATCAGCTGTTTCTTCCATTAATTCGTATTTTATATGCTCTAATGTAAAAAGAAGTGGAAAAGTTGATTTTAAAAGGAAGCTAAATGGTAAGTTCTATTGGGCGTTGCTGAAACTACCTGAATACGTTTCGCATTGTTTACAAGCATACTGAGGACGAGAAACAATATCTAGTATTCCGTGTAAAACACTGTAGATATATGCTGCTCCACTTGATATGAATATGCTGCTCCACTTCAGCATGTGTGAGATCAAAGACTAAGGTAGATGATGGTGGAGAGGGAGATTTGGCAGCGGAAATGCCTTTTAATACAAGTTACTCATTGAATACGAATAAGTTCATAGCCTGCGTGCCCAGCAGTTCCACCAGCGGCTGCCGACAGAGGCTGTCAGAATCGGGGGTCGATCAGGTCAAAAATTCAACGTGCAGTGATTCACTTGCTCCAATTTTTTTAGTCCGACAAAAGTTGGAGGGGTTTTTAATGAAAGATACTTGGGCTATTTGACCTACTTTTTTATTTTTTATATTATAAATTTGCATCAAGCTATAAATGTTCACTATGTTAATAAATTTATTTTACAATACTTTGCCAAATTTAAGATGGGTTCTTAAATAAAGTAGTGTATGCACTGTCTGCATTTGTCCTTCGACGGTCGCGAGATATTTGGAGCAATCGCGTACAGTTTATTTAAAATCTTGTTCTTAAATACTATTTTAATTCTTGATTTTAGAATCACTACTAAACAAGGTTATGGGAGCATTTATATTGTAGTATAACGTTTAAAGTGAAGTTTGTTGAGACACATCACTGCACTTTATGAAACAATTAAGGGTAAAGTATTTTTGTTCCGCTATATTGGTTTAATGTTACGAACGAAGTTAATTAAACTTTTATTGCGCTGTCTTTTAATGCAGATCGATCGGTGTTAAAGTTCTCTTCTAAAACAGTATGAGAGAAAAACGGAAGCATACTTTTATATTCCAAATATATTTTATTGTTTTATTACTTATTTTTATATAGTGGATTTAATTTTTCAAAAACTAATCAATTAAAATCGTTCAAAAACTGTGGGAGTTTTTCTTTTCAAAAAAACCATGTCGATTGAAGTTAGTGTTTTATATTTTAAGGGAACAAAATAGACACAAAATGTGATAAAACTGTGTAGTATGTAAAGTTTTTCCATTCAAACAGTTGTGGCCAATAGAGGTTTATTTTTTCATATTTTTCAAATTTGAATAATTTTATTGGAAAATCCTTATTTTATCAGAAAACCGGACCTTGTGTTGTTAATATAATAACATTTTTGGATTGCATAAAATGTCCAATAAGAATAATTAGATAAATCATAAGTTTAACTCATTGATGTCTAATTTTCGTAAGAAAATAAAAAATTATTTTTTATAAAGATCTTAACCTTCTAAAACGTTCAATAAGCTGTATTGCTTTTGTCATATAAGGTGCCAAATATTGTTAAAAACTTCGGTATTTTATAGGTTTCTAAATAATGTATCACACATTAAAGTTTGATTATGATGTATGTGAAATAAACAAACTTATGCTAATCAAAACAGGCTTAATCCAAATTTTTTGTAATTTGTTACCTTTATTGATAAAACACACTTTATCAACAATAAATAATATAATTTCATATTGTAAATACATTTTTATATTCTCCTCAAAATTTTATTTTATTTTAATATATTTTATTATATTGTATTTTAATAAAACAACAACATTTTGGGCCATTTATCAGCATTTCGTAAATTGGTTGAAGTGTGAAAAAATATGAATTTTCAAAGTCAGTACCTTATTTATTTTGGGTGTTTCTACGCCAGTGGCATTTTTTAACGTTTTGACGACGAACGGTCCAAACCCCAGTCTTGTTACTATCTAACATCGTCTTATGATGTCTCAAGGAAATTTTTTAGTTTTATTGCAATATCTTAGGAATACACATACACTAGGATAATGTAAGAAGGCCTACTTGTTGTAATCCAATGAATGTTTAATTTATGAATGTTTAACTTCATGTCACGTGCATTTATTACACTTTATAGGCCATAAATATCAAAACATCAATCAGAATAAAAGCATAAAAACAGAACTTCAATATTCAAATTATGGGAATTCTTCTCCTTACCTCTAAGTGCTGCGTTCTAAGCTCATGATCTGATCATTATTGATTTATTTATAGAAAATTTTATGGAGAATATAAAAATGTACTAACAATACTAAAAGTAAATATCCATTGATGATAAAATTGTAATTTATTAAAAAAAAAGGTAACAAATTACTCAAAATTTGGATTAAGCCTGTTTTAATTAGTAGAAGTTTAATTATTCCACCTACATTATGATCAAATCTTAATGTGTGATACATCATTTTGAAGTCTATTAAATACCGAAGTTTTTAACAATATATTTGACACCGTCTATGACAAAATCAATACAGTTTATTGAATGTTTTATCAGATTAAGAATTTTATAAAAATATTTTGTTATATTCCAACGGAAATTTGAAATAAATACTGAGTTAAACTCATGATTTATCTTGTTATTCTTATTGAAGATTTTATGCAGAATCTCAAAAAAGATTATCAATACAAGGTCCTGTTTTCTGAGAAAACTAAGATTTTCCAATAAAAGCACCAAATTTTTTAAAATATGAAAAATACCTCTATTGGCCACAATTGTTTGAATAAACAAATGGTAAATACACAGGTTTATTCAATTTTGTGTCTATTTTGTTCCCTTAAAATATTAAACACTAACTTCATTCCACCCTGTATATATTTTGAATGATGAGTTTACTTCGGTATCACTTTACATTGGTTAAAAAACTTAAATAATATGCAAGTAAAAATCGTTAAACTCTCACAAGATATCCTATACTATAATACGAGGAATATCTGAAGGGATGTGTGTTCCACGATCTCGAAATCTAGCTGTTAGATTTTGCTTAAAGTTTGCATTGGGAGTTTTTTGGCCCAAAAATAAGTTTAGAAACAGCCCCAACCCCAGGAAAAATCGAATTTGGTCTAAAATTGAGTTTTAAAATTGTAATTTTTAACATTAGTCTTATGGGTTGCTATTTTGGTAACGAAATAACAACGCAATGTAAACAAAAAGAAAGAAACATTAATGTTAAGCAGACTTTTTGAAACAGCTGTTAACTGTGAAGAGGTATAGTTGGTTGTTGGTGGAAAACCTTGACACTATAACAAAAGTGAATAAAAACCAACGAGCAAGGATCGGTTACCCTGGTACTGAAAGTTAAAGATCAAAACTTTAAAGAGAGATATAGTGTGAACAGTTTTTTTTTCAATAAACAAAGTGATCACATACAAAACTGATGACAGTATTTTTATTCTTCATAATATTATGCTTTGAAGGCTTGAGACCTAAGGAAAACCAAATAATTACAATTGCGCTTTGAGAATAGTCAAAATCAACGAATAACTAATAAAAATTTGATAAAAACTATTGTGCTGTGCTGTAACCATTAAAAAATTGAGTGGTATTGGAAGTATTACATGCTTCATCGCGGGAAAATTAATGGTTATTTTCTTAAACAGAATTCTGGGTATTGAGTTTACCAAGTCACTTGACTGATAACCTTGCGTAGGCTTGGAGGTAATTATTTTTCTCTCATAACCAGGCCTAACCAAATAAAAAAAGAAAATTTATACATAAAAACTTCCTCTATGGCTTTTTATCAATGAAATTGAAAATAACATGGTTCAGTAAATGGTGGGCTTGTGTACAAACATGCAATTTTTTGCGAATTCTCTCAATTATTGCTAATTTCATTAGTAACATAAAAGCGATTATTGTAAAAAAAAGGTGCTTTTATATCAGTAACTTGCAATATTCTTTTCATCGCCTCATAGTGATTCTTTTGTGCGCATAGGGGTTCAGCCAAAGTGCATTCGAAACATGATCTGAAATACCATTAGATATTTTTTAATTGTTTATTTAATTGTTTATTTAATTGTGACGAGGTTAGAATTTATTTAAAATATGTCAGTTTGTCGATTTTAAAAAATATTCCGATTTATTCTAGCATAAGAGAATAATTTTTAATCCCTGAAGGAAAATTGTTCCTTTATTTAAATTAAAATGAGAATTCTAAAATTCATATTCTGATATTAAAGAATCTACTTTATATAAGGCATACATATAAAATAATAAAAACTAAACTAAAAAGAGATTTGTAAATAGTGAATATTTAATTAAATAAGGTGAAAGGAAACATTTAAGTAAAGTGGGAGTTAAATTTGTTTATAAAAAGTTTAAATGGAAAACCAACAATAACAAGGGAATACTCGTAAGCTAAGCTACAGAATTAGGTTATCAGAGTATTTAGAAAGGCCTAATTTACATTACAAACAGAAAGTGTTTGCAGAACCTAGCATCCTTGTAACGGTGAGATTGAACGAACAAACTTGGGTTAATGTAAAATTGGTGTTACTTATTCTTACAGACCGCATTAATAGGCCTATTGTTACCGTTTTAAAATTGTATTAAGTCCACAAACTAACTGTTATGTCGTTTAATCAAAGAATATTTAAGTAACCGTTGTAATTTACAATACATCTAAAATATTATAGGCAACATCTTATTATGTTAATTTTTTTTAATTTAAGAGTGATAAGTTCAATGACATAAGCTTTTATAGTTAAAAGGGAAAAAATTAAGACTAATTAAAAATTTCCATCAAAATATATGTTAGTATAAACCTTAATTTTAGAGCAATAAAGAAGGCAGATGGAAACCCGTAACAGTTGTTAGAGAAGTCAAATTAATTTTATATAAAATTTGTAAACATTATTTCGCTAAAGTTTGTCATAATTTCTTAAGAAAATCTACATATTGTGTCTTTCTAAATTTGACGAAAAATTAATTTCACTGTTTTATAGATATATATAGGGCCTACATTTATAAAGTATCATTTTCAAAACTAAAGTGGCTACTGTAAAAGCCTTCAGGTTAAACACCTGAACAAATTAGGTACTATAAGCTCATTTTTGTCCAAGAAATATTTTATCAATTAATTTACCAATTGCCCATATTGAGCCGTGACAGTTACGGCTCAGTTTTCTTATAGTATGTTTTTTGTTATGTTGTGCCTAATTTGTGTGGCACTGCCGGAAGCGAGGAGAAATTTGTTCTAGAATGTTCGAGAATGTTCTTCTTCCCCTCGTTCTTTTCAGTGCTGCCGGTTTCTGTCCTTTCCGCCGTCGACTCTCCCCATTTTTACGCCAGCCAGCCTTCATTGACTTACTAGTAACCTCTTTTAAATCCTGGCCCATCCACATTTCAACTATGTGTCGACTGTTATAATTTTTAATGTTGGGCATTCCATAAGTTCAAAACGATGAAGGAGTAAAGTATCTCTCACTAAATGCCAGGTACGTGAGTATTATTAATTAATTCTGTTGTCAATTTTGCAAAGATTGAAATTTTCAATTGTGAGTTGCTATGAAGGCCTACGGGCGAAATTATCGTTTGGTTATTTAAAGCGTTGGTGTTTCAAATAATTAATGTTGTAATTTAAGGTAACGTAATTAAATGTGTTTTCTTGTTCCAATTAAGATTAAATAAATGTTTGTTTAATTGTGATTTAACATTATCCTGTCATGACTGGTAACCAGAAGCACATGTTTTCAAGTTAGCTTTTCATTAAAAAAATAATTAAATAATAGGCCTATAAATTTTATTCAGCTGTTCACACATAACCTCAATTGAGGAGTTTAATTTTGGAAGTCTGTAGGCTAGGTCTGACTCAAATTTAATTCTGTTCTGTTTGTCATACTTGAATATCAATGTATAGGCTAGTTATAATATTCTGTAATAGTCATGAGTACAGTTTGTATTTCAAGTGAATTACCCAAGGGTTAATTAATTTCCGAATATCAGGCTCACATTTTGTTAAAACAATTGAAGTTATAAAAATAGCTATGGCCTAATGTCTGCTGTGTTCCTCTGCTCATCAAATTGTATAGGCCTCCTCGCCTATGGCTCGATGGGGGCTCCGCCCCCATGCCCCCTTAGGGGTTGCCCTAAATTTGTAGGATAATTAAAAGTCAAGTATGTAATAAGTTAGTTCCACGGAAGAGCTATATGTTGAAGACAGTAACAAAACGGTTTAATACATAAAATTCACAATCAATAGTAAAAAAAGCTTTGAAAAACTCCTATGAATCGGTTTTAGTACCCCTTCGTATTTAAAATTCGCTAACAAGATTTTAACTGCAAAATGATAATAATTTACATAATATATGTAAATATTCTAGGTAAATATTTCTAGGTTATGCTGGATGTAGGGTCCACCCCCTAATTGGTTACCCCAATTCCGTAATTACTATAAAAATTACTATAAAACTCTCATGCAATGAGGCTAGTTGAGGGCTCCACTCCAATACCACTCATTGTGTTCGCTGAATAACCTACGGCTCTTCGTTTGAATCCCCTTCTTAGTTCCCCTCATTTCAATATAAAAATAAAAATAAAAAAATTGAGAGTTGTGAAATAATACTTAACTATGTATTATTCCAGGTATTACGATCAGAATTGTATGTGTAAAAAAATTGGAGATACTATTATGATAACTTATGACTGGAGTGTATTTCAGAAAGAATGGAAGTGGTGAAAAATATCTGTTTTGATGGAAGTAGGTTGTACCACAAAACAGGAAGGCAAAAGAACGATATTTGTAGTTTAATAAATATATTGGCATTCATTACAATTCCTTCATTTCAGTTTTTAATGGTGTAAAACTTTAAAATTTACCTAATTTCCTAAAATATTACTGTCAAGGCAAATAAAAAAAACTTCAAGCTTCTAAATACAATAATACAGTAGTTACTAACAAAAGTATGTTAAATAATGGTTAAAATATTAAAATTACCATACACATCAAAGGACGTATGTTTTAGCCGTAGGACCAGGTCAGTAAATAACAATCAAAGTAAAACAATCAGTTGCTTGATATAGCAATTCGTTCCGACTCACAGTCAAAAGAAGAATACGTAATATTGAAAATCATCATGATAATTTTTAAGTTTGATAATTTAATTGATATTGGTACTGTGCAAGATATTTCTATGTGCAAAGTGAAGGTTCTGAGTAAAATATTATAGTATGTAGTTGTAAAATTACATCTACATGGGGTGAAATTCCCCGCAAAAATAAATAAACATTTAATTATGTTCAATTGTGTGGACTGGGGGGCAAAAATTCATAGAACCAAACTTGTAGTAACTTGAAAGATGTTCGCGAAGATTGCCTCAGATGTTATAATTTGGCCGCTAGAGTAGAAAAAAATAATGTCATATTTATTTTGGGTAAAAATGTTTGGTCGCTAAATTTTGAAATCAGATAGTTTTCTGGGGCAGGAAGTAAAAAAGCTTTTTTTATTTTAAATGAAAATACTGTACTGCCACCTTTTTAAATTAAACATTAACTTAGTACGCACTAAAAGATAAATCAATTGTGTAATCTGCTATTTTAGTTAAAATTTTTGTTGAGTTGTAAAATTTAAATTAGCATGCTATCAGGTAAAGTCAATGATGTACTTCCTAATGAGTTCGTTAATAATTAAGTGCCATCCCAAATAAAGAACCAATTTTTGGGAGTACTATCGTGCAAATATGATACTGTCTTACCGGGTGTCCCATACCAACCTTGCATCTCTTTTAAAATTGTACAAAAAAAACAAAAAAAAAAACAAAACAAACAATTAGTGCCGTTGTAGGTAAACATATTTTGCTCTGTTGATTGACACTGATTTCAATACAGAGAGGACCAGACGTTATTTTGAAGCAACTTTAAAATTTAATATTTAAAAACCCTAATCATACTGATTTAGAATAATAAATAGCATGACATTATTTTTTTTAACTGGGGGAAATTTAACATATATTATGTCTGAACATTTTACATATAACAGAACTTACCAAACATGTAAATGTCTAAGAACCTCATTTAAAATAATATGCCATCATAAAACATCAATTATCACGTGATTAGTTTTACTAAACATTTAAATACATGTTCATTAATCTCGGTCATGTTGTAAATTTAATAAAAAAACATTTTGGACCAAACTGACAATTTTGTTGGAAACGTATTTAAAGAGTCTAAGACATTTTTGTGCAGAGACATTTTTGCTTAAAATTCAAATTTCAACCTCAAATATTCAATAAACTGCTAAAATTACGCGTACAAGATCAAACTGTAAAGTTTTCTTAAAAACCGTGTAAAACTAAAAAAAATTTATTTAAAGTGAGAGTTTGTATTTGACATCAGTGACTTCCGGTCTGGAGAGGTAATTTCAGATACACCCTGTACATTGAAATTACTCTCGGTGAATAGACCGCTTTTCCTATAAAGGCACAATTGGTTAATGTTATAAAATTTCTTAAAAAGGGTGTTTCGGTAATCCGCGACTTCCAGTATGTTGGCAATTTTCTCAGTAATACAGGTCGGTAAGTTTAGTTCTCGCTTGGGAATCACTCTGTAGTAAGTGATATATAGGAGATCTACTTTACCGACATTTGACGAATTTCTGATACCCCGATGAGTGAGTGAGTGAGTGAATGAGTGAGTGAGTTACACATTCGGGAGTATATAATTTAAATTCTCTACTCACGATGTTAAGTAGGACTGCGAACTGTTAAGGGGATTCGCTACTGAAAATGGGTAAAAATCATGAAAAATTCAAAAATTTTATTTTTTTATTTTTTTGTAGTTTGGACCTTATTACATAAAAAAATATAATATAAGTCATGTCTGAATGTTATTTCCATGAAAAAAAAATAAAAATTATGCGTTACTGCACGCTCGCGAAATTTCACAATTTCATGTCATCGCAATTATTACGTTACATTTCAGCTTAGGTTTTATATGTAAATATATTCCCGTATTTACAAATAGTCAGAGCAATAAAAGCCTCAAATAAATCACTCTTTGACAATTTTACTTACTTTTATACTCTTTGAAAATTACAAAACATAAACAAATGACATAAACTCGAGTCAGATGATCAGCTGCTCAATGTCAACAAACTGAAATTGGTTGGTCTGCTGTTTGGTTTTTGTGTTGTCATAGTGATTATTTTGTAAGCTAAAAAACTAAATTAGGTAGAGTAAAGAAGATACAGTAGAAGAAGAGGGTAAAACATATGGTGCAGGAGAATTTTAAAAAACAGTGAGTAATTCAAACTTTCCGAAGATGGACTAAATTCGTCATAAGCCTAAGACTTATATATTTTTAAATATTTTTTTGAGGTAAGCCTGGTGGTAATTTACTTATTTTTTTAGTTAATAAGATAATGTAACAATAAAAAAAGTTTTAGCCAAAAAACTGTTCATTTATATCATTGATTTCAGTAGGCGTACAGCTTTTTATTCAAACGCTGTTTTCCGCAAATTTGAAATTTCACGTTTTTCAAGACAAAATTTGATATATCTTGAGAACCATTAGAAGTACATTGATGAATTTTTTACTACTTATTCTAGACAACATTAGGCAAATATTTAGGTAGAATTAGGTATCTAAGTTTATCAGGTACTAAAAAATAATTTTTTTTAAAATTAATTTTTTTTGTACTAATAAAAATTTATGTTAATATGTCATCGCAAAAAAAGTATCGGAGGTATTGTTATGAATCTACCTAAATATGAAGTTAGGGCAATTGTCTTTAAAAAAACACCAAAGTTATTAAAATCCATAAAGAACTCTCTTCAGAATATCGATTTTTAAAAACCCTTACAAATTGACCGAAAAACCTCTATTTTATTTTTTTTCACATATAATTTATATTTAAAAGTAAACCAATATTTTTCTATTTTTTTTACCTCATACTCTGCATGAAAAAAAATAGTTAGTCCACTTTCCTTATGATTTAAAATAAATCACCCATTTCAGTAGCGAATCCCCTTAAAGGGTCCTAGCCTCGGGCTAGCTTCATAGTCATGGATATTACGTAAGGCCTATCCATAACCCGGACCAGCGGCCTGGGTCATCGCTGCCAGGGCTCGGACAAGTTACCATGGACATCAGGCTAGCCTACTGTACCACTCTGACGGACCAGCTGTCGTTGGGTCGAGCCTACCGGTGCTGGATCAATTCCTCTAGGCAGCTACATGCTCCGCTTCAACTATCCAGGTGCTATCAACTCCATTTTTTTTATTCTTTAACTTCCGCTGGACTTGCCTTCACCAACCCACATAGTGAAAAGTGATACAACTGTTTCAATTCAACATATTCCCCCCATAGACTCATGAAATATCTGAAAATCCGGAACCATCACTTTAGGCCTATACCCATCAAATAGTCTGAACCAAACTTGTTCGAAGTGAGCTGCATTACAAACCCACCCAAGGCAGTGAATCTCAACTTGGACTGATATTAACTTTGTTTTATGTAATTTAGGTTAAGGTTAGGGCTCATAAATCTTTGGTTCCGTAGGCACGTTTCGGCACTTTTGTTCTAAATTTCTAATTCGGCCAACACCTGCGCAAAAATCTGCCTACGGGCCATATAGATTTCCACCTCTTTTATGTGTACCGTACTCATCCGTTTAACTAGTTTTAAGTCTTAAATTCTGGCATATCCAATACCGTATTATTTGTGTAGTAATTGTTTATGTAATAGTGATGTCTATTTATTTATATGTGTAATTTAATTGTAATGTTTAATTATTCTTGCTCATCTTGTTTAATATGAGGGTATATAAAGATTTTCTCACATGTTCTCTTCAAAAGATTCAAGTATTATAGTATTCAAATTGAGTGGATTTTGTTACAAAAATTTATAGAAATTTCCAAGTCGTTTTAAAATTGCTGGCCAGTCAAATGAAATACAGAGTCGATGTTTTAACCTTATTTTCTCTATTTATCGATTTTTTGTGGACTTTAAATTTTTTCTGCTTAACTTGTAACTTGATTGCAACCACATTTTTGCTAATAAATTGAAACCAAGAATTGTTACTGTATGATTGTTGTTTTATTTACTATGCCCAAACCTTTGTAACACTCAATGTTTTTAAAGTTCTACGGACCTAATTTTTGGGTCTGGGGTTTCCAGTGCGTTACAAATGGTAGCAGAGCGTGGTTAAATTCTTTTCATTAGTGGTCATGTGATTGAGTGTTGTGAGGTTTGGACATAGGTTTCAGGCATTGTGGGTCTGACAGACTTCCAAAATAATATTTTTTTTTTTTAGGTTTTCTTCCGCTTCTGGTTTCCATGTCATTTTGTTGCGGTGTATTAAATGGGTTGTAAATAAGGGTCGCGCACTCATGATTAATCGATTAAGTGTTATCGCATTGTTTGTTGTCGTTAAGGCTGTTTCAAGTGTTGAAAAAAAAATGAATTTTGGGTGGGATTTGGGCAGCGTTTTGGTCCGGTGGATTACGTGCGGTCGGGGATAGGGACCCTGGCATTTGGTGTGTTGTCAGCTGGTGTTGATCTGAATTAATTGTTCATTTTGTGAATTGTTGTAAGGTTATAGTTTGTGTCATTGTTTTCTGTCGATTGTGAATCTGAAATATCTGTTAGGGTTTCTTGCGACTGGTTTCGCTGCTGGGCAGGATGGCCAAAATTAATCCCGACTATTTGGTCAAAGATGAGTTGGAGTGGGAGGTGGAGCGAAGAGGTGAAGTCCCTCTTAGGCTATGTAATGACTTGAGGAAACAGTTGAGAAAGGTTTTGTCTTCCGGCAAATCGGAGCTTGAGTCAGGGACCATGGATGTGGAACAGGAATTCACAGTTTGCCAAGAAAAATTTCCTGAGCTTTCTGCTCTTGGGGAAGAATTAGTAGAGGAAAATGGTAGGGCTGCTTTTCGTCTTTTGCAGCGATTGCAACATTTGGAGAGGAGAATTAAGGTTTTGCAGAGTGCCCCGGAATCAGAATCTCGGAAGGGGGACATAGAAGCCTTATCTGCCGGAGTTATCGAGATGTTAGATAATCTTAAGGCTACCATGGACTCAAATACTCTGGATGATGGAAATATTCCACGCCCGCCCCCGGTTAGGCAGGAGTCAACTTCGGTGGTGAACCCGAATACCAGTGGTATCGTTGAGCACAAGTCTTCTAAGGTTGAACCACCGGCTACACCCGTTACAGAGTTGGTCAAACAGTTTGAATCCCGATTTTAAGTTGCAGGTTCTCAGTTAAATTGTAATGATCAGAATAATCAGCCTTTTTTGCACCCTTCATTATCAACACAAAACCCTCACCACATTTGCTAGATTTACCTAACGGGCAACCGGATAATCCAATGATGGTGAATTAACCAACTGTGCCTTCAACCATAAACCATTCTTCAGTCTTTCTCCAGCCTTCTCAGGTCACTTCGTCTGCCTACAATAAATTGCCAAATCCCCTCAGTGGAATGGTCCAACAGATACCATCTACAAACGGGCATAATGTAGATGTGCTTCTGCGCTTCCTAAGCATCCTGATTAGGTTGCGCGATTTCCCCGGAATGACAGACCAAGCTCTCATGCAACTGGCCTACCCGTGTTGTAGAGAACCTTTGCTGGCCCCACTTCTTGATTGCATGCGTCAAGGACGGAAGTTTGATGAATTCCATGATGTAGTGCTTAAGTCATTCATACCTCTGAGACTCAAATCACAATTGGTGCAACAGAAATTCTATCGGTTACAGGAAGAAGGTGAAAGTTTCTCCACCTTTGTAAGTTCAATCCGACATGCTCATTCCTTACTTCGGTTAGAATTGAGTGAACCTGAAACTGTCGAGGTCATTATAGGAGCTTTAACACCTACAGAAAGGTCGAGATTGGTTTTTTCCCAGATGCCAACTACACATGAGGACTTAGATCGTCTCGGAGTTTCTGCTCGCAGTTGGGAATTCACAGACCACCTTCGTTCTCAAAGGTCGGGAAACCGCTCACGTGAAAATCGCGTGATGGCCGTAAATGAGACAGCCAATGCCCAACCTAGGCGATACTCCTCTGGTCCTGTATGTTACAACTGCGGACAGCGGGGACACATCAGTCGGAATTGTACCGCACCAAGGACATCTAGCTCTTCTGCTAACCAGCCAAAAAACGGGTATGGAAGGGGGGAGTGACTCATGCTGCTCCTCCCTTCTCTGATCAGGTTGCCAAGTGAGAGGACCACACCCACAATATTGAACATAAGAAATTTCACAAAACAAATAGGAGACTCAATCAGAAGTGTAAACTGACTGAGTTTCCCCTTATGTTGACGTGAGTGTGGGTGGGAGAATCCATTTCAGATCACTACTAGATACCGGATCTACGAAATCTTTAATTTCTCAAAGGATTTTCCAAAAGTTAACTGAAATGAGGTTAGTAAAGAAAATTAATGCATCAAATGTTCAGTGTTGTACGGCCTCAGATTCCCCTCTAACCATTAATTCCGAAGCCACATTCTGTTTTAAGATTGATAGATTCTCATGGACTTGGGACTTTCTGGTTGCCAGTGATTTGGCCTTGGATTGTATATTGGGAGCAGATTTTACTACCGCTACAGGGCTAATTTTGGGCCTTGCCAAGAGCGAAGGTCAGTTTCGTTTCAATCGATGTGTGTCTATTCCTTTTGTGGATGCCGAAGGGAATGACTACAAGGCTCTTGAAATTGACATCAAGGAAAAACCCTCAGTAGATTCATTGGGACATCTATCGGAGGATCAGAGATTGCGATTCTCTCAACTTTGCAAACAGTATGAAGATGTATTGACTGATAAATTGGGTCTAACACATTTATTGGAATATGAAATCAAACTTAAGGACACCAAGGTAGTTCGGTCTCATCCATATAAATTTGCACCTCCAAAAATGGATGTTTTGAGGAAAAAGGTGAACGAAATGCTTGAACAAGGTGTGATCGAGCCTTCTCTGTCAGCCTACTCTTCTCCGGCCTTTCTAGTTCCGAAGCCAGGCGGGAAACATTGATTTGTAGTCGATTACAGGAAGTTAAACACTTGCATTGAGATTGAATCTACACCTCTTCCCGACCTTCACTCTGCTTTTGATTGGTTCGGAAAGGCAAGGTTCTTCAGCATTTTCGACCTGAATGCCGCTTATCATCAGATACCATTGACCAAGGAGAGTCGCCATCTTACTAGCTTCTGCGTACCTTGGAATCTTTACCAGTTCAAGCGAGTGCCAATGGGTCTGGCTGTCGGAGCGCAAACTTTGACTAGACTCATAGACTCTATATTTCATGATTTGAAATTCAAATGTGTTTTCAACTATCTAGACGACCTTCTGGTTTATAGTGAAGACTTCGAATCCCATATTTTCCATGTGGAGGAAGTGCTTAAAAGGTTAAGAGGGGCCGGTCTTACCGTCAACCCCGAAAAGGTCCAGTTTTGTCATGAGCAAATATCGTTTCTGGGACATCTCGTATCTCATAAAGGCATATGCATAGACCCTGCCCGGACTCAAGGCAGAAGAGATTTCCCACCTCCTAAGGACGGAAAAGGAATTGCACGTTTTGTCGGCATGGTAAATTTTTATCGCCGCTTTATTCCCAATGCTGCTGAACTGACCGCTCCGTTAAATGCCCTTAGAAAGAAGGGTGTCAAATTCAACTGGGGTCCCGAACAACAAGAGGCTTTCCAAAAATTGAATGATCTCATTATATCACCGCCTGTGCTGAGAATGCCCGATTTCAGTAAACCATTTGTCCTGCAGACAGATGCCTCTTCCAGCGTCATTGCAGCCGTCCTTTCTCAGGAAGTTGATGGAGTGCGGCTACCCATAGGATTTGCCTCCCGCACACTGACTGATTGCGAAAGAAAATCATCGATTTATGAACTTGAGTGCTTGGCTGTAGTTTTCGGCATTGATAAATTTAGAAGATTTTTGGAACATTCTGAATTTCTCTTAGAGACCGATAACCAGGCTTTATCTTGGCTTCTGGCTCATCCTTGTCAACTGGGAAAAATTGGTCGATGGGTAGTGAAAATCTCCGCCTTTAAGTTTCATGTCCAACATGTACGTGGTACGCAGAACATCATTGCTGACACTCTGTCCCGGATGTATCAGGATGCAGGCAACGAAGTAAGGGTTCCCGAATCTTCAAACCACTGTCACAGTATATTGCCCAACTTTCCTGCTGCTTTTGACGACATCGTGTCCCATCAACTAAAGGATCCAGAACTTGGGCCGATATTGACCGAAATTCAGTCGGGAGGAAACCACCCGCCATATTTCTTGTCAAAGGGTGCCCTGGCTTGACGCCCTCAAAGAGGTGATAGATCTCCAAAGATTGTGCTACCTAGCAATCTCATTCCCATGGTATTCTCGTACTATCACAATTCACCTGTTGGTGGACACCTGGGAATCTTGAAAACCATCGCCAAGATAAGACAGAACTTCATTTGGAAGGGTATGGACTGTGATATAGCGGCCAGAGTGCGAGAATGCCACTTGTGTTCACTTAGCAAGCCGGCGCAAAATACCAAACTAGGATATCTTTCGTCTGAAGTTGCTGAAAGGCCCATGGAAAAGCTATTCATCGACTTTGTAGGACCTTTCCCACGTAGTAAGCAGCAAAATTCCTTCCTTCTGGTTGCTGTGGACGCCTTCTCTAAGTTCGTCTGGTTACTGCCTCTCCGACGTGCTACCGCCCAGAGCACCATAAAGGCACTCCACGGTCATATCTTCCAGCATTTTGGAGTCCCCACCACTATAGTGACTGATAACGGTAGTCAATTTACCTCTCATCTCTTTAACAGAATGTGCTTTGGACATGTAATTCTCCACGTCACCACTTCACCTTATTATCCACAGCCATCGCATGCGGAGAGATTCAATCGGAACCTTTGAGCTGCGTTAATCGCCTTCCATGTGGAAAAACAGACCTGTTGGGACCAAAATCTCCACTGGTTACAAATGGCCTTTAACACTGCGCTTCATGAAGCACACAAGGAGGTACCTTTCCAGTTGATGTTCGGGTTCAAACCAAATAACCCCTTGTCCAATGTTTGGAAGATTAACGACCTCCTCCCAAATTCTCAGGGACCAGAAGTGGTGAAAACCTGGGCGGCTGCTAGACGTAATTTACTGCGCTCAAATGAGAGAGTCCGCAGAAGATACAATGTTGGTCGGAAGGACAACCATTTTAAAATCGGCCAATTAGTCTACTGCTTGGCACATCCTCTCAGCTCAGCAGCGAACCAGGTAGCGGGAAAGCTTTGTTATCGTTGGACAGGCCCACATCGAATTTCTCGTTTTCTCTCTCCTGTCACCGCTTTGTTGGTTGACCCAGTTTCTGGCGAGAAATTTTGAAAAGCCCACATATCGCATCTAAAGGAATACAAGGGAAATGATCAAAAATAGACGGTAGACCGTAGGCAAGGTTAGCGGAGTGGGGCCTGATCAACCCTTCTTCGCTGATCTTGGGGCGTTCCACTCATTCTCATTCCCTTATTCATCTAGGTCATCTATCAAAGCTGATATTCATGTTAGGGTAGGCTTATATTCCCTATTTCAAGAGTGGATGCCCGTCCCTGCTAGTCACCATGGTTTTCCCTTGTGCCCCGTTGGTGCCCCTTTGGTGGGGGAGGTTGAGCCGTGACGATTACGGCTCAGTTTTCTTATAGTATGTTTTTTGTTATGTTGTGCCTAATTTGTGTGGCACTGCCGGAAGCGAGGAGAAATTTGTTCTAGAATGTTCGAGAATGTTCTTCTTCCCCTCGTTCTTTTCAGTGCTGCCGGTTTCTGTCCTTTCCGCCGTCGACTCTCCCCATTTTTACGCCAGCCAGCCTTCATTGACTTACTAGTAACCTCTTTTAAATCCTGGCCCATCCACATTTCAACTATGTGTCGACTATTATAATTTTTAATGTTGGGCATTCCATAAGTTCAAAACGATGAAGGAGTAAAGTATCTCTCACTAAATGCCAGGTACGTGAGTATTATTAATTAATTCTGTTGTCAATTTTGCAAAGATTGAAATTTTCAATTGTGAGTTGCTATGAAGGCCTACGGGCGAAATTATCGTTTGGTTATTTAAAGCGTTGGTGTTTCAAATAATTAATGTTGTAATTTAAGGTAACGTAATTAAATGTGTTTTCTTGTTCCAATGAAGATTAAATAAATGTTTGTTTAATTGTGATTTAACATTATCCTGTCATGACTGGTAACCAGAAGCACATGTTTTCAAGTTAACTTTTCATTAAAAAAATAATTAAATAATAGGCCTATAAATTTTATTCAGCTGTTCACACATAACCTCAATTGAGGAGTTTAATTTTGGAAGTCTGTAGGCTAGGTCTGACTCAAATTTAATTCTGTTCTGTTTGTCATACTTGAATATCAATGTATAGGCTAGTTATAATATTCTGTAATAGTCATGAGTACAGTTTGTATTTCAAGTGAATTACCCAAGGGTTAATTAATTTCCGAATATCAGGCTCACATTTTGTTAAAACAATTGAAGTTATAAAAATAGCTATGGCCTAATGTCTGCTGTGTTCCTCTGCTCATCAAATTGTATAGGCCTATTCTCTACTCACGATGTTAAGTAGGACTGTGATCTGTTAAAGGGTCCTAGCCTCGGGCTAGCTTCATAGTCATGGATATTACGTAAGGCCTATCCATAACCCGGACCAGCGGCCTGGGTCATCGCTGCCAGGGCTCGGACAAGTTACCATGGACATCAGGCTAGCCTACTGTACCACTCTGACGGACCAGCTGTCGTTGGGTCGAGCCTACTGGTGCTGGATCAATTCCTCTAGGCAGCTACATGCTCCGCTTCAACTATCCAGGTGCTATCAACTCCATTTTTTTATTCTTTAACTTCCGCTGGACTTGCCTTCACCAACCCACATAGTGAAAAGTGATACAACTGTTTCAATTCAACATATTCCCCCCATAGACTCATGAAATATCTGAAAATCCGGAACCATCACTTTAGGCCTATACCCATCAAATAGTCTGAACCAAACTTGTTCGAAGTGAGCTGCATTACAAACCCACCCAAGGCAGTGAATCTCAACTTGGACTGATATTAACTTTGTTTTATGTAATTTAGGTTAAGGTTAGGGCTCATAAATCTTTGGTTCCGTAGGCACGTTTCGGCACTTTTGTTCTAAATTTCTAATTCGGCCAACACCTGCGCAAAATTCTGCCTACGGGCCATATAGATTTCCACCTCTTTTATGTGTACCGTACTCATCCGTTTAACTAGTTTTAAGTCTTAAATTCTGGCATATCCAATACCGTATTATTTGTGTAGTAATTGTTTATGTAATAGTGATGTCTATTTATTTATATGTGTAATTTAATTGTAATGTTTAATATTTTATTGCTCATCTTGTTTAATATGAAGGTATATAAAGATTTTCTCACATGTTCTCTTCAAAAGATTCAAGTATTATAGTATTCAAATTGAGTGGATTTTGTTACAAAAATTTATAGAAATTTCCAAGTCGTTTTAAAATTGCTGGCCAGTCAAATGAAATACAGAGTCGATGTTTTAACCTTATTTTCTCTATTTATCGATTTTTTTGTGGACTTTAAATTTTTTCTGCTTAACTTGTAACTTGATTGCAACCACATTTTTGCTAATAAATTGAAACCAAGAATTGTTACTGTATGATTGTTGTTTTATTTACTATGCCCAAACCTTTGTAACACTCAATGTTTTTAAAGTTCTACGGACCTAATTTTTGGGTCTGGGGTTTCCAGTGCATTACAATATTAAGAAAAAAAAATATTTGTTTCATTTCAATAATATGCAAGAGCTCGAGTATTTATGCATACTATGGATGTCCACAAATTATTAGAAAGACAGGCTGTTCTTTTATTTGATTTTTTTAGTTATTTTCCAGATGAGTTATGTACTGGATATTAATGATAGAGCTGTAAATGAATTTAAAGATTTATTACGAAATATTGATTCAATTTACAATGGTCTATGAGGTTTTCAACACGTATAAAAGGTAATTCTAAAACTGCATTTGAAAACATTATTAACACAGGTGTATATGACCATTTCGGGCCGATGGTTACTTAAAAAGAATCTGTCTTCTGGATTGATACAGTTGACGTATCACCAATAGTATATTTCGTCACTGGTCCGGAAAGTGGTCGTTATCGGTGCAAGATCGAGTTTCAAGTACGAGGCGAAGCCGAGTACTTGAATTCGATCGAGCACCGATATACCACTTTCGGACGAGTTACGAACAGTACTTTTCATCATACCACCTTTAATAAATATACAGTTTGGATAACAATTGAATTTGAACTATTTATAACTAAACAATCAGCTGTTTGACATTTATATATTGGAGTCAACGAGGTTTAAGAGTGTACAATGGTTTAAGCATTGACTATGTACACTATGTACACTGCCGTGAGTAGACTTCTCATAGCATAGGCGTGTTTGAAACATGTTGACGGTGGTGTGATCTCGTGCGGGCATACATGGAAGTACAAGAGTCATATGATAGGCAAGTCAGTGCTACCACTCTTCTCAATCAAGGATTAAACATTTTATAATGGAGGTTTTGTTTATGTTGTGATGAAATGTTTTTGCAGCACTGTAAATTAAGCTAAATAATAACAACATCGATGGCAGTGACTCTGGTGCCGGCGTACACGAAATTTCCAATTTTTTGCCTCAAACTAAATGCATTGGATGAGAGGTCTATTCACGGCAGTGTACAATGGTTTAAGTTACTGTAAGCAGAATAGCAGCGCTAGTGGTGTCAAACATTGGAAGTTTTTTTTCAGGCCTAGTCCCGAAAACCACTGTTTCGAGGACTAGTCCCGAAAACTTTGTTTACCAACACGTTTATCTAACCCACCGGGAATCAACTAGTTTCGATCATAGCTGACCGTTCTGAAAACAACGTTTATCGCGATGGTATGATGAAAAAAATATATCCAAGTACGAGGAATCTAAAAAATTCTGGCTATGAGTAAATAGTGCAAATTCGATTGAGGACAATTTTTTCCTCTTTGTGTCAAATTATGCTGTCGTTTAAGCAAAGCATGTTCGTTAAGGCAGGTAATGTGACTATTGTCGCTGACCAGTACATCGATGGAACTAGCCTATTTAATATTTGAGACTTTTTATTAAATTACGAATTCGTGGCAAACCCCAAGGGACATGGAAGCGAAGCCCCCATCGAGCCACAGGTAAGTTAATACTGCATATGTCATCAAACGTAATACTGCAAATATACTCAACTGACATCACTGGCTTGTCCACGTAAGGTTATATAAATAGATATTTTATAGTCCTAGCAAAACTTATAACAAAATTATTAATCTGCCTTTCGAACAAGATATATTTCCTGATAATTTAAAATTATCGAAAATTATTAATATACTATATTTAAAAAAAAGGGGTAATCATTCATCAGACCACCCTATCCATTTTTCTCCTATCCATCGGTAGAAAAGTCTTAACAAAACAGTTTTCATTCGACTTGTCTCTTTTTTTTATCATAACAAAAATACAAAGATCAATCGAGTTCCTTTTCTTTGTTGGCTATCAGCTTTGTTTAATTGTTGTTCACTTTATGTGGGTTCCGTTGAAGGTAATTAAGCTGAAGTCATAAATATGGTTTTAAGAAAAGATCAGAGAGTGTTCATTGTGGAGTAGTATTTTCAAATAAAATTGTTTGGTTTATGCTCTGGAACATATTTTACTTGTAAGGGTGTACCTAAAAGTCTACTACCCAATGACTTATTGAGAATAAAAAAATATATTCTCTGTAAAAAAAATAATAGTAAACATAACAAAAAGCGAACAGTATTTAATGAGAATGTGTTAGAGGGAGTTCGATTGCTTTGGAAAAGTCGCTTAAAATATCCCTAAGAATATTAAGAAAAGTCTATAACAGCTACATTTAACCTCAACCTATTTACATACAATGAACACTCTCAAAATTATGCTTGTAACCTCAACACAATTACCTTCATTGGAACCCACCTGCAGTGAACAGCAATTCAACAATGCACTTCGGGTAATAG
Organism: Neoaliturus tenellus; assembly: GCA_030545055.2. Classification (NCBI taxonomy): domain Eukaryota; kingdom Metazoa; phylum Arthropoda; class Insecta; order Hemiptera; family Cicadellidae; genus Neoaliturus; species Neoaliturus tenellus. The sequence goes on from CM061531.1 coordinate 317,331,170, forward strand.
CTAAGGAAGAAGAGGAACCAGGGTTACCAACTAATGAACTTGATCTCCCCTTAACCTTGATTCAATCAAATTGTAAGTTGGTTGGCGTTTTAAAAGAAACGCCCTGTACAACAAGGTACAATTTGTAATTCAGTAATTATTTAATAAATGATTTCCTTATAAAGTGGAAGATTACACGATTATAGCAGTTAATATTGTTCACTAAACTGGTTACTGAGGATCATGCAACATAATATATCCCCATGTGTGATTACACGAGGCTTAGGCCTAACCGAGATTAATATTACCTCGTAACCTTTGGCAGACGAATTTTGGCAGACTGTAATCATACACTATATTATTCGTTTTAATGTTGTGTTATCAATCAGTTAAACAAAACACATAACATTTATATTTAAATGTGCACTTTAGTTGGTTGTGATTTTATTTACTGTTATACTTTCTATAATCGCCAGTGAAATCATTTATACAAACATCACATCATGTTGCACCTGATTTAATCGCAGTTACGGCATTGTATTATTAACATAATTTTTATACAAACCAAACAAACTCGGGGTTATGACTTTCAATGGGGATACAATTAAATGACCACATGTTAAGTAGAACCAATGTTATAGACAAACGCAAATAAAAGTTATGTCAATGGTAGTTTTGTAAGAATCACAATGTATAACATCAATGCATTTAAACATATGCGGGTCATTTGAGATGGCTTCCGGCAATAAATACCAAGGTGAGGTTGTTTAAAATCTTACAAACAATAATAAAACTACAAAGAAGGGAAGAAATAATATAAACGTTTAACAACTAAAAGCCACCGCGCCAGACATAAACAACCAACCAACTAATGACTGAGTTTTTCACGGAGATAATGTTCTCTTGTTGTATATGTCAACCTTTTATGCCTCGTCGCTTTGTTAATGTTACTTTTTTTGCAAGCAGTGAAATGTGTTTTATATGAGGTGTTGAGGTATAAATTCCCAGAAGTCTTCTACCTAAGTTTTAGTAATAAATTCTAATTGTGTTGACTTATCAATACTTTAAAAGAAAACAAAGCTTAAAAAAACTATTTATAATAAATAAATTGTCATTAAACCTTTATTCTTTTTTTATCCACAAGACTACTTATACCGAGTTAAAGTTTTTATTATTCATTCTGACAGGTTTATTTTGGACAATTTTCCCTTAAACAATTTTTGCGCCAATATCGAAGAAAACACCTCCTATCCTGATCAAGTTATTGAATTGCTTGTTTCTCAATCAACTCAATACTGTTAAATAATTTTTACTGTGCAGAATCCATCCCGATACCACAGATTTAAATTTCTATTTTTAATTCTTAGTGCAGTGATACAAACTATTTCTATAAAAATTCAATAATTTATGCAGTTATATTAAACTTATTATATATTTGTAGTATATGTTTAAAATAATGACAATTAGTAAAAGTAAACTTCAAGATATTACCTTGACGTCTTGAAGGTTCAAGATGACGTCTACTTCAGGCCTTATCATCATATTTCTTAACAAGTTTCTAACTTTTTTGAGAGTTTAAGGATTGACCTCGTTCCTTATTTCTTTCAAAATACAATCTCAACTGTTCCTTTAATTTTTTTGCAATAGTACTTTATAAAGTACTATTGCAATAAATTAATGTAGTTTTCATTATGTACGGTATAAGATCGTTATACATCTTTTTAATTGTAATTTTCAAAGATCATATTTTAAAACAGAATAAATTAATTTAAATAATTGAATCACTATCCAAAAGAAAAATTGTGGATATAACTACACTGTGACTTAAAATTCATTGGCTATAAAAAAGAAAAGAAAAATGGGTATAACAATGAAAATAGTTTTTACTCAACATAATTCTCGTGTCATATAACGTCTCATCATTATCATGCATATGGATAAAATTTCAACTTAATATCCAATGTTAGTTGTATTTATTGTACCCAATATGTATTGGAGAGATACGATTCCGTAACCTAATTCACTTAAGTTATACGTTCGAGCTTTATTACCCTTTATTAAAGTTCAAAAAACAAAGTTTTTACAAATTACTTCAATTTCAATGTAGCTGAAGCCCTAATTTCAAAATTAGATTTTTCAAAATCCAAAACACTTTATGACTGTGAAGTTAAAAAGTTCAACACTAGTTTGAAGACATATCGCAAGAATTTTTTAAAAAGGAAAAAAGTAGTTAATGTTGTTTTGAAATTTACTTAATGTATATTGATTTCTATATAACATAAGGACACATGAAAAACACAGAATATAATTATATTTGAGTTTTACTGTGTATTTTCTTATTAACTGGTTTTTAAGGTAAGTTTTTCAACCACTTTATGTATATTGTAACTATAACTTCATAGTAATATACATTTATAAGTATATAACAAATAGTCTAGTTTTATATCATTATATACAAGTATTTATTTATTTTTATATATTTCATTTGATTAATTAATTTTATAACGTCTTTTTGTGTTTTAGATAATTATTTATAACCAACAAAGTAAACTTATTTGACTAGTTAGTCTATTAGAAAGTTAGTCCTCACCAGTTTTAGGACTAACAGTCCTTTTTTGATAATAGGGTATCTTATTGAAATTGAAATTAAAATTAATTGTACGGTTAAAACTTATGATTGGGACTAGGTATCATGGCTAACAGAACCAAATGATTTTTAGCAAAAGTACTAACAAAAACAAGAATATGTATGTATGAATATATATTTTTTTAATGTTTTAGGTAAAACTAAATTTTTACTGATAGTAAGAAAACTATACTCTAAAAATTGGCCACACAAAAATGTTTATAGAAAATTACACTCAATGATAAATAAAATTTTTGGGTGCCTATGATTATTATTATTTGACTATAGAGAATTTGAGTTAACTTTAAATATTTAATATCGCACTACGGTACCATGTTACATTAAGTTATATTAAGGCATACAAAACAAATAAAATGAGAACGAGGAACATTTGGGAGATAAGGGTTAATTTGGACCGTGGTGGGTTAAGCTCCCAGTTGGAAGTGTTTGTTTTAAAATATTCACAAAAAGGTTACTAACTAATTGGCTGATGGTAACAAGACTATTTATTCCTTAACAAAAATAAAACAATGCAATAAATATTAACAAAAGCTTTGGTGTATGCTTAAACCTACAAAACAAGAAAGTTATTGTATTGTGTTATTTATTTTAATTATTATTTTTTAAACGAGTCTACACACACCGAACATTTTAAAGGTATAACTACTATTTCGGCTCAATTGCAATTCAATTTTTATTTAACTATGACCAGTTATTATTTAGTGATTACATTAGGGACTGATATTTAATTTAAATAACCATATCGTAAATCTTAGTACTAGTTTATCTCGCCCTAATATTTTTTAAGTTAATTTTACATGAATCATTGATTTTAATAACTTGATTAGACTTTTACCCTTAGATTTACATTAAAAACAATAGAACTATAAACAATTTTGTTTTCTTAGCTTAACCCCTTTAAGTAATCGTATATTGAATAGCATAGAGAAAATATTATCACATACTATTTGTAATACATACTATGTGTACTAGTAAAAAATGTAATTGAAATGTAATAATATAACAAATTTAATCATACCTTAGTTGCATACTATTTCTTCAATCGGAGCTGAACCTGAAAAAGAAATTGTTTGTGTAGGAAAAGATCGTAAATTTTCAGTACACAACACAGTTGCGCAGTTTACGCAGTAAGTAATGCTTACAGTCATTCATTAGTCATAATTTATGGGGAAAAGGAAGCTATAATATCTAATTAAACTCTTAAAAACGTTTACAATTGCAATAAGGCTAAAATACTAATGCTCATATTCAAAATATTGTAATATTCTACATTGTTAAAAAAAGTTTACTCTTCAAGTTTTCCTGCTTCTGACCTTATTTTCAGCAATATTGCAAAGTGACGTTCAAAGTTGTCTAAAGAAAGTTTATTCAAGCTGTAGTCTGTTATTTATATCAAGAAAATTTTATTTCTGTCTAGTCAGTTAATGTTATATCTACTATTAAAAGTTGGATTGACCACTTAGGTATACGGATGCTGATTTCGTACAGTCAGTAAAAGAATGTTTTGTCATAGATCATAAACTCGAGGTGGGTCGTAAACAAAATCATAAAATCGTGTTTGTCAAACCGTAAAATATTCTCGTTGTATTGTACTCAAAAAAATCATAACAGTATGTTTATTACGTTGGTACCACATTTTCTCATTTTTAAGTCGTATGATATACATCTAAATCTAAATTTCATCTAAAAGACAAACAATGAAAATATAGGATCTCTCTACTTTATTGTATTATTATTTCACATAAAAGAATATATTTATTTGATCTGAAATGAGTTCTAAAGCGAACTTATATCAGTTATTCACTCTAATTCCACCATGGTCACTCAAATCATATAAAATGCTAAGCACACCAGAAGCTCTTGGTTTGTAGTTAATAAATATAAATGTAAAATATGTATCTTATACTCTAAAACAAGCTCCGTTTGTCCGGGCAAAGTTTTTTTTTTCGCTCCAAGGATTTTTGATTTTTTGATTGAATATGGGGGTTTTGGCCACCAGAAATCGATTGGAGCTGGTCCCATAGCTGGGAAAAATCCGGTTTTCGTGCTAGAGCCCTTCAAAGATCCCATGTTATCCTTATGGAGATTTTTAAGTTGAACAAAAATCAGCTGATAACTGTAGATAAAATAAACCAATGTGATACATCTTTAACCTGTGGTTTTAGGAAAATCATACCAATGTGCAGCAAACCTTCTGCCTGGCGAGTGAGCGGAGCGAACGAGCTTTGTGTGAGAAACGAAAGTAATAATTTTACCGAGCTTAAACTCGGTCCCCCTGGTACTGTCTACTAAAACAAACCTGCATCAGCTGTTTTAATAAAGAACACCATTGATTCATGCTTCCTTGGATGAAAAATATTACTTTCTATGATACTTCGAGCAAGGTTGTTTAGATATGAAACCACCTTTATAGTTGGTGTAATTATGCATATGTGTCGACATAAAACGTAATGTAATATTAGATTAGGATATGTTATTTTTCTAATAGTATGTTGTATACTAAAAATGTGCTCTTGCACACTCAAAAAAACACCACTTTTAATAAACATGAAGCCAAAATAGGAAAAAGGCCAAGGCTGGTCACGCTTAGCTAAATAATTACCTACATTTGATATTAGAATTCGTTCATCCATCAAAATAAAACAAATTTACAAATGTGTTTAAGATTTTCATCAGTGATCACTATATTGTGACAAAACGGTTCCAACATATTTTAAGATAACTTTTTATTTTATACCTATATAAAATATTTATATTTATATTTTTTTAAAGTTATGTTTTAATGTTTGTGGTTTTACTAATTTTCATAAAAATTCATATCATATTATAAAATAAACTACTTTTTGTGAATAAAAAAATAATAACTAAGCCATTTTATCATTAACTTATTCAGGTCAAACATTACTAATTCTAACCTTGTTGTGCTCCTCTTTCTCATTAGCATGATAATGTTTTAACATATAAGATTACTTTACACAGTTCAATGTAATTATATTTAATACAAAACATTGATTTCAAAAAGTATTTGTTTATAGGAAATTCTATGACAATCACACAAAACGTTTATACTTTATTAGTAGTAATAAAACACTATCAGCGAAAGATTTTGTTTAATGAATTTAAATGGCATTGTCATTATTGGTGCTCTCCTGTGGCAGGTACAAGCTTGTGTCCATTATCCCCCGATATGTACTTTAACCATTGGCAAACATTTGCACCGATAATGGGGGGGGGGGGAGGCGGTATAACCCACACTATCAGCTTTTTGAGGCTTCGTGTCAGCTTATGTTTACTGCTAAAGGTGCTGCAATCTGATATGAGTTTTTTATGTAACATGTGGATTTTACCTGTATGGTTTTCACTGTTGTATCTAATTCTTTGTTTCAAAAGTTATTCAACAAATTCCTTAGTTGTTTCATCTTTTCTACTTTTATCGAACCAATTATCCATAATCACCAGAATAAAGAAGACTGCTATTTTTATTTACTTTCAAAAGGCTTTTGATTTGGTTGATCATGAGCTGCTAATAGCCAAATTATAAAATACCCCTCCGTCGCAGCAGACCTGCGTACTCAGCGAATTTCCAAATTAGTAATATTAATTTTGACCACGTAAACCTGAAAACCAAATAAAATCACGTAAAAATAGGGAAATAAATGTCTATTCTCCTTATGATAAATATAGGGAGAGGATGCAGGTATGCTGCCATGGGGAACACTAAAAGTAGGTTTTTATCATAAAAAATTTTATTTCGACCATATGAAGCCATTTACTAAGTTTCATCAATATCTGTCCACTGATAAAGAAGTTTGCCTATTCTCCATATGATTAACATGGGAAAAGAGTATGCAATTTTGCCGCCATGATAAGCACAAAAACCAAGATTTTTTACCATAAATGGATGAATCTCAACCAAATGAAGCTGAATTCCAAGTTTCATCGAATAATATTGGTTAATAAGTGGAATATTAACTTATCCCAATCCTCCATAAGATTAACATTGGAGCCCCAAAATACAATGTACTGTCTTTAGACTTTGTAATATCTCGGTAACCAATGGAGATAGCGCAAAGCTTCACTATACTAAATTGTGTTTTTTTAGCTACATCCAATAGTCAAAATAAAAATTTAAAATTTTTAAAAATTACATATGAAAAATGCAAAAAAAAACCATTATTGGGGATACAAAACCCCCAAAACTACCCCTTCCGGTAGGTCGATATGTCTGGTTTACGAACTCATCCGAATAAACGTAGGATTACTCATCTCTACCAAATTTGGTCTCGATCGGACCATTTTTACGAGAGTTATCGTGTCTAGGGACACATACATATATATACATATATAATTTTTAATGACTATTATTTTTTGTCTCTGGGCACCTAAAAACGAAAAAGTAACATGGTCCCGGGCTTAGGTCTTACAATGAGACCTACGGTAAATAGCTTATTCCCTATGGGAAATTCGCTAAAATCAGTGTAAGAGGAATTGTGCTAAACTTCAATTGGTAAACAAACTATTTAATCGTTCGAGAACAAATTTATAAATTCCAAAAATGTCGAAGCCATTCAGAAATTATTTAAAAAGGAATTCCACAGGAATCGGTTTTGCCTGCGACCCTATTTTTGATATTTATTAATGACCTTCTAGAATTGCCATTTAAGGGGATTGTAAAAGCTTTTGTTTTAATATATTAATTTCGATATCATGGGATTTGATTTTGAAGACAAATAATATATCACGAAATTTAGTGAAGAAATTCCACGTCATGTAACTGTCAAAAAGTAGGAAAACTTCAAACCTATTTGAATATTTGAGCATTACTTTTGAAGAAAAGCTCTCATTGTCGAAGAGTGGTAGATCTTTTTATTGTTTATGAAATATGTGTGATTGAGAGTTGTTAAAATTATTGTACTATGCATAAATACATTCTCATATCTAGTATGCAATTCATTGCAGTGGGGGGAGAACTTTTAAAAACCTAATCGGAAGAAAAACTAGAAAACCGTTTGTGCGTTTGATTCCAATTAAACAAAGACAAGAAGCATCACTTCCGTAGTTTAGAAAACTTAAAATATTGCATGTTTTAAATTTAACATAATTTTTCGCCGATGAATACTACTTGGTAAATGTTCAAATAGTTTTTTAATAATTTTTTTATGTAATACCAAGACATTATTTTAGAAATAGCATAGATACTAATTTTAATCTCAATACAAGCATTGTCTGGAAGCAATCAAAATCAATAGAAGGAAGGGGTGAAGAAAATGCTACAAAATTACCTGTAAAAATTCGACAGTCTGTACTCAGAAAACACATTTATATTCAATCTAAGTAGTTGTGATATATATAAAATAAGTACAGTAATATTTTACTATCAACAGTGATTTTATTATCAACAATGGTTATATTGCTCCAATATGAGACAAACTTTATAAAAGTACAATCAAAAGTAAAAGGAGATACAAGACACTCAATACTGGCTCGTCTGTCCAGAGAAATATCCTCACTTTTGCTAATTCTGTTCTTCTCAGAAAATCGAATTTATCTCAGGTTACCACTCCTCTTCCCACACAATATTTGTTTTATTTTTAAGTTTAAATTTTAATGCATTTATATGGTTACTTTAGTTTATGTGGTTTGTGCCCTCACATTAGATGTGTCCCTGTTTGGGGAGCTCAATCAGTTCGCCTGAAATCAGACTGCAGAAAAAGGCAATAAGACTTATTTTTGGTTTGGGAAGTCTTAACTCATGCAAAGGAGTAATTTCTGATAATACTTTTACGACTTTTCCCTGCATTTATATTGTTCAATCCTAAAATTTTCTTGCAAAAACCCTCTTTTAGACAGGCCACACTTCAAGATTAATTCCCGCAATGCTAAATCCCTTGCATTCCTTTGCACAAAACCACTTTTTCCAGAAATGAACTTTATTTTCCTCCATGAAATTATTTACTTTCCTTCCGGCCAACCTCAAAACCAATGTGAGCATTTTTAGGATGAGGTTAAGATACTTTTTAGTTGCTTAATACTATTACTGTGTGCTGTGTCCCCTCAGGGGCAGTGGGCTTTCCACTGTACGGGTGTTTCTTGGCGACCCCGGGGTACCTGAGCCAAGCTGTGAGACCCTCCTCACAGTTCTTCCCGAGCTAGGGCCTTTCTTCTCATCTTTCAGGTCTTAGCTCACCGTCTTTATTCTTTCCTAAGCTAACCTTGCTCACCTTCTTGTTTTCGACCCCGAATCAAGGGTGTCTTTCCACCTTCTTTCGACCGGCGCACGCTGGGTGGTCCTGGGAGTGTCCCTGTTGTGTTGCAGGGACTGATGTGTGCCTCGCACTGCCGATGGTCTCCTCCAGTGTGTCGTCAGAAGCCAGCCGCTTCGGACCTTAGTCAGGAAGTGCGGCATGGATGCAGAGATCGGACTCTGCATTGCCACGGTGCGACCCCCAGCACGTCCGGCACATTTCGTGTATCGGTGCTGGGCAAACGGAGGTTTCGGGCCCCAGAGTCCTGGGGTAGGGGTGTCTTATCTCCTACGGGGGGTAGACCTCCGAGGGTGTACCCGCTCCCGGCCAATGAAGGGCCGCCTCTTGCCGCACGATGCGCTGGTGAAACAAAAGTATGGATTTTCAAAACCAAAACACGAAATTAAAGGAGAATGAGCAGGCCGCCTTTAAGCGCAGCTCAAAACTGCAGAGGTCTCCGACCTTGAAGACTGGGACGCCGACGGGGGGAATTAAAGCCTCCCCTCCGCCGATCCCGTTCAAGGCTGCTGGTGTCGCCGGATCGTCGGCCGTAACCGGAAAGGAGAAGGATGAGGTTAAGCTGGGTATGGGGGTGACTGAGCCGGTAACACCTCTAGCCGAGATGCAAGGAATTCCTCCCAGGAAGAGCCCTCTTCGTCCGGCATTCGAGATGCAAATGCTTCGGCAGCAGCAGGACGATGCCAACGAGGAGGAAAACCTGTCCCTGGAGAAAATGAACGATCTTTTGAAGGAGATGGCAAAGGCTCTCCTTATTCAGAAGAACGTCAACAAGGCGATTAAGGACGGAATTCCGAAACTCGAGGATTTCCTTGGCGAAATTGAGGAATGCCGGAAGATCAGGCTGAAGGCAATGAAGCAGGAGCGCGACGTTGTGAACCGAGTTATGTCTGCTTCGCCTCAAGCTCATCTGGCTGAGTCCCAGACTCAAGCCAGAAAGCGAAAGAAGAGGCAGAGCGGTTCTTCGCCGGGAAGCCCTGAGCTTGTTGAGGTGGACTCGGTGCCGAGACCGGTTTTTGTCACTGCGGCATCGCAGACATCTCCTGTCCAGGCTACTGAGTCCGCCCCGGGCGCTGCCGTGATTCCAGCGGCTACTCCTGCAGAGGTTCCTGCTCCGGCGGCTAATCCTGCCTTGGCAGCAAACTCTGCCTCAACACCTTTGGGGGGCTGGAAGACGCGCCTGTCTAAGAAAGAAAGGAGGAGGCAGAAGCAAGCGGAGGTGGCTTCGAAAAGTGCGTCGAGGGTGGAGCGGACGCAAGTCTCAAACCCGGTTGGGGAGGCCTCTGGCAAGTCTGTCAGAAAGCCTAAACAACCCAGGCCTAAGAAGCCCAGGACGGAGGAAATCTTAATCAAGCCCTTAGGGGGGCGATCTTTTGCCGATGTTCTGGGTCAGATTAGATCGCAGGCCAAACCGGAAGAGACCGACACCGTTATCAAGTCTATTCGGCGAACCCAGAACGGGGATGTCCTCCTCGAACTGGGGAAGTCGAGTGACAAGATTGGTTTTGCCGCTTCCCTCAAGACTGCACTTGGGGACAAAGGCTCAATCAAGGCCCTAGAACCGAAGTGTTCGGTCGAGATTCGGGACCTTGATGCCCTCTCCACCGAAGAGGAGGTGACCCGTGCGATCCAGGTGGCACTCCCGGAGATACCGGCTGATGGAGTGAGGGTATGGCTGACTAAGCCCAACCGAAGTCAACTCCGGATGGCTGTTGCTGAGATGGGCGAAAAGCACGCCAATAAGCTGCTTAGCCTTCAGCACCTCAGAGTCGGTTGGGTCAGTTGCAGGCTCAAACGGAGGGTGGTAGTTTCGAGATGCTTCCGCTGTCTCGGTTTCGGCCACTCCTCCCGAAACTGTAAAGGGCCCGACAGGAGTGCCAACTGCTTCCAGTGTGGAAGCAAGGGCCACAAACGTAAGGAATGTTCCTCAAGCCCCTCCTGCTTCCTCTGCAAGGATTCAGGCTCCAGTGCCCTCGGTCACTTACCCGGGTCTGGTCAGTGCGGTGCCTTCAAAGCCGCACTTGAACAGGCAAAAGGCAGCGGCCGGTAATTCGCATCCTCCAGGCCAACCTTCATAGATCCTGGGGAGCTGATAACCTTCTAGATCAGCTCGCCCGAGAACTTGGTGCTGACGCGCTCCTTATCAGCGAACAGTATCGGGACAGAGACCCAAACATTTGGATCTCGGACAGCCTCGGTACTGCTGCATTTTGGGCACGTAATACACGAGATGTCTTGGTGCGGAGTCACGGGCGCGGCCGAGGATTCGTCTGGGTTCGGTGTAGGGACGTGACTATCTTCAGTTGCTACCTCACACCCAACGAGGCCGTCCAGGACTTCCGCGACAAGATAGATAGCCTAGAGGAGTGCGTTCTCGGCACCACCGGGCATGTCGTCGTTGGTGGCGATTTCAACGCCAGGGCCGTCGAGTGGGGAATGCCCTCTACCAGCTCCCGGGGGAAATACATCCTGGATTTCATCGCCAGGGCCGGTTTTGTCGTCCTCAACCAGGGCGACACACCTACTTTTCGGCGCCCCGGGCTGAGAGGCACGATCCCTGACGTCACCTTTGCGTCTGAGTCGCTCCTTCCGAGGATCTCTGGCTGGAGGGTTGAGGAGGACTACACGGGTAGCGACCACCAATACATCGTTTTTTACCTGCATGATCAGGCAAATCGTCGAGTTTCCGCATTTCGGGAAGGGCCACGCCGGTGGAACACCAACAAACTGGACGTGGTCAAGTTCACCGAAGTCATCTCTCGGGGAGCGCAGGGGAATCCTGGTGAGGCTGGGGCCGAGGCATTAGTAACATCCACGATGGAACTGATCGTCTCGGCCTGCGACCAGTCTATGCCGCGAAGGAAACCCCGACGCGACGAACAACCCGTTTACTGGTGGACTGAAGAGATTGCGGAACTCAGAAGAACATGTTTAAGAACTAGACGAGCCGCCACAAGAGCGAGAATTCCCGCAGACAGAGTTCGTAAGTCGGAGGCCTATAAAGCTGCGAGAAAATCTCTCCGCCAGGCGATCAACAGGAGCAAGGCGAATAGCTGGAGGAGACTTCGTGACGACGTTGACTCCGACCCGTAGGGCCTGGGTTACAAACTTGTAACACAGAAACTCGGCGCCCGCTCTCCACCTTCCATCATGGAGGGCGCCACCATGGGGAGGATCGTCGCTGCGTTGTTTCCTGAACATCCACAGCGACCGCCGGTTGACTTCGGACGGGTAGAGGACGTTCCACTTTTCACTTTCGAGGAGCTGGAAACCTCCGTTCTCTCCCTGAAGAGCAACAAGGCTCCTGGCCCGGATGGGATTCCCAGTGAGGCTTTAAAGAAAGTATTTTCAATCAACGCTGACTTGTTGCTGAGAATGTACAACGCCTGTTTGGTAGAAGGGGTGTTTCCGGCTCCCTGGAAAACAGCCAGGCTTGTACTGATCAGCAAGGGCAAAGGTGATCCCGAGCTGCCGTCGTCCCACAGGCCTCTTTGCATGTTGGACACGGCTGGGAAGCTGTTCGAGAAGCTGATCCGTTCCCGCCTGACTTCTGCCGTGGAAGCTGCCGGGGACTTATGCCCCCGTCAGTACGGCTTCAGAAAGGGACGGTCAACGATCGACGCTGTCACCGAGAGCTGTTCAGAGAGCTGTGGAGAGAGCCGAGAGCCACAACCATTTCTCCCGCCGAGTAGTGCTTCTTGTTACGCTTGATGTCAAGAATGCCTTCAACTCGGCGAGGTGGGTCGATATGTTGGATGCGCTTCGCAACACCTTTCGTATTCCTGCATATCTGTTGCGGCTCATCGAGGATTATCTACGCTCTCGAAGCCTGATTTATGACACGAGGGACGGAATGCGGACGATGGAAGTCACTTCTGGTGCCGCACAAGGTTCAATACTCGGCCCGGATCTCTGGAACGTTGCCTATGACAGCCTCCTGAGGTCCGAGATGCCTGAGGAAACCACTTTGGTTGGGTACGCCGATGACGTCGCAGCTCTCATTGCTGCACGCAACCTTGAGCTGGCCCAACTAAAGTTGAACCGAGTCATGCGTGTGGTCAACACCTGGATGTCAGATCACGGTCTCTCGCTTGCTCTCAGTAAGACGGAGATTGTGATCCTCACGAAAAAGAGGATCGACACCGTCGTCCCACTCCGAGTGGGAAGGGAGGTGGTCACATCAACTCGTGCCGCCAAATACCTTGGGGTTATGGTGGACACCAAGTTAAGCTGGAGGGATCAGATCTTCCGTACGGCGGACAAGACCGCTAAGGTAGTCACTTACCTTAGTAGGCTGATGGCCAATCTCGGGGGTCCCCGATCCAGCAGAAGACGTCTGTTGATGTCCGCGGTCCAGTCCGTGCTACTTTACGGGGCAGAGGTGTGGGCAGGCGCTCTAGATAAGGAGTGCTACAGGTTGCGACTCGCCCGGGTTCAGCGTCAAGCTGCGCTCAGGGTGTGTTCCGCCTACCGGACAGTGTCCGAGCCTGCCGTCCTGGTGGTCGCCGTAGTCATCCCTGTCAAGCTCTTGGCAGGGGAGAGGAAAGCGATTTATCAGAGACAAGGCGAGATCGGCAAGGACACGGCAAGAACAGAAGAGCGCTCCCGAACCTTCCAGCAGTGGCAACACAGCTGGGAGCACGACACCCGAGGACGATGGACTGCGCGACTTATCAAGCAGGTCCAACCATGGGTGGAACGGCGGCATGGGGAGGTGGACTACTACCTGACCCAATTTTTGACAGGTCACGGCTATTTTCGGTCGTACCTGAACCGGATGGGAAAGACCGGTTCACCGGACTGCATTTATTGCCCGGGTATTCCCGACGATGCGGAACACACATTCTTCCGCTGTCCCCGTTGGGAAGGGCCCCGCCTGGAGACCACACAAATCTTTGGTGCATTTTCGGTGGACTCGGTCTGCCAAAAGATTTTGGAGGATGGGGGCAACTGGGATTGTTTGTCACAGTTCGTCCGGGGCATCCTCCTGGAAAAGAAAACCGATCTGGACCGCGAAGTGGCCCAGATCCCTTGATCGAGCGGCTGGATAAGGAGCGAGCCCCACGGGTGTAAGCCAAATTTAGGCCTAGCCTGACGTAATGTGATAAACAATTCCAGGTTAGATTCATAAAGAGTAGAGGAGGTTTTTTAGTGGGTAAACCCGTTTTTTAGGGGAGCCCCACACTACAGGCTGGCCACCTGTGTGCGTAATGCATTTTTCCGCCTCTCCGTAAAAAAAAAAAAAAAAAAAAAAAAAAAAAAAAAAAAAAAAAAAAAAAAAAAAAAAAACTGTGTGCTAGTTTAGTTTACTGATAAGAAATGATCTTTTGCTTTTAATTTAAGTATATGTAATATTTTAAAATGTTCATTGTTATTATTTTACTTTTCTGTATTTTTGTACGTATGTAGCTGCCAACATTTGTCAATGCTGGAATTAGTTGGATGACGATAAAGAACTGGTTACTGCTTAGTTGTTTAGAACTTCTTTGGTGTTTTATGAAAATCATGTAAAAAGATATCATATCACATATTTTTTTTAATTATATCATATCATATAAAAATATTATATTACTAGACTCATCACTTTCACTTTTAGTCGGATAACTTTCTCATTAAAATATTTTTTTCAATTACTAGCTTTTAAGCAAATAGGGAGAATGACTCAGTTGCAGTTTGAAATATTACAAAATACCGCCACAGGGCGGGGCCACACGATCGAGTAATTTATACGGTTACGCAGGACTAATTAAATTTGTTATTTATTCATGGTACAAGTTAAATTATCTCAACTGTATAGTTTGTTTGACTATGAATTTAGTTACCTCATATAATTGTGTAAAATGTTTAAGTTGACTACTGTACACTTTTTAATTGAATATTACTATATTCAATTTCACTTTATTCTAATTAGTGTAGTAATCATTTCAATTGCAGCTCAAAAACACGAATTCTCGACTCTTTATTGCCAGCCGTATTTATTTATACACTTTTTCTTATCCCAGTAGCAAGTGAAATCGGTATGTTTCACCTGCAACAATGTAACAATGTAAAAGATAGTTGTGCATGAGACTAGGCCAGTAACCAGTTAATAAAAGTCAACGACCTTACTGGACACTGTTTTGTCCTTACCCAGCCAATACCGTCAGACAAGCCGGACACAATAAATCTGTCTACCACACGCATACACTTCCACCGCCGTCCAATAATATACTGTATAAACGTTGTGGTTTTGCTTCGGTCTTGATTGATGGAAAAAGAGACAAAAAGTTGAAATGTGCTAAATTTGATTATTTTAAAGCGAATAGTAAAAACATATGAATCCATTGAGATCCATAAACATTGAGATCCAAAACATATCTCAAGAGGGTTGAAAATTTTAAATTTTGGTTTAAGTATGTGAATTTAATATGTGAATTTAATTTTAATAATATATAGTTATTATATTTTTAGTTCAAAGATAACAAGTATTACCTAAGCTAAGTAAAATGAGTAGGTATTTTGAAAACATACTGCATTTGTTACTTAAGAAATTATAACATTAGAAATGCTAAATAAGTTGTATGAATTAACATAGAATCATTTACTTGACACATTTCATGAATAGCAATGAAATTCAAGTACTGTACGTTTTTTACCTTCCTGGATTTATTAAACCATTAAAAGGGTCATGTACCTTAAGGCAGGGAATTTAGTTTAAACAGAAACTAATGTTTTACAGTAAAATAAATCAGCAATTTCCTATTAATGTTGTATTGTACTTATGAGTATAAGAATAATTTTAAGTTGTCTTAATCTATTGCAACGTCTTTGTACCGCATTGTTTTGAAAAAAAATATAAGATATTATTTTCTATTCCTTGACCGACTTCAATCTACTGGTAAAAAAGTGACTTTTGTAGGATTATTTTGAAAAGGACAAACTCAATTAAGTCATTTACGTATAAGACGTAAATGGTGCATATAATTTATGTTTACTAATGGATTGAAGACTGTCGGGGGACGTATAATTTTACTATACGTGTTTATTAATGAATAATTGTTTGCAAATTTGTTTTATTTCAGCTTTGAGCAGTAAAACAGGAAAGTTTGCCACAAAATGACAGCCGTTGCATTATAAAACACTTTTGATACCCGCTGGTGTTGGTTTGCAGATATTTATTGTGCTCGGACTTCAGCTTTTGTTACATCTCGCCCTTTTTCAGTTTTACATTTCATGAAAACCGAAATGGATAGTTATGATTAACAAAATATGTTTTTACTATAATACATTAGTTTATTCGAATCTAGAACTGTAGTCAGTATTAAACGACTATAAATAACCATTACTACTTTATTTAAAACGTATAATTTCTCATAACTCCACAAGGAGTTAAATAAGAAACTTTATTATTACTTCTAACACCTCTCAAAGAACCCTCTTATCCAACTCTTCAAGAGGCTGATATAAAGGAATATTTGGAAGTCAAATAATCTTATCTCCCCTCCCAATGACGCGATTATACTTCGACCAACTCATTTTTGTGATAAATCCTTTTCGTACATCTAACAACAAGAGTATTGACTATGTATGAAACCTTTTAAAATGTATATGATATAAAATATCACGCTTCTGGTGTGAGAATTTATATAAATTTTAATAAATTTTATGTAATCTATAAAATAATATACTTTTTATCGTTCTGCACAAAATCAGCCTGTTGTTTGTTCTCTCAATAGTACCAAAACCGTTTATTTTTTGTCCTAGAACTAAAAAGTCAGATATTTGTTAAATATGTATTATTATTCATTTATTATGATAATTATACTTCGGCTTCTTTTTAAAAAAAAATTTTAAAAAATAGACAAATGTTGAAAGTTGGTCTCTATCTTAACTGTTGTGAAAAAACCATCATTCAAAGTTATGGGCAAAATACATGTGAACCCCTACAGATAGCATTCAAACATTTTCATTTTAAAGAAAATTAGTCTCAGAAAACACTTTATAATCATGCAGTGGGGTTTGACATAAAAAAATTACTTTTTCACTTTTTAAAAAATGTCTATGAACTCAAAAATCTGGAATTTGGTGGCATCTCAAAAATTTCTAAATTCTAATTTCTAAAACGCCAATTGATGGCCCCTCATTTTATAAGTCTTGGTACGCTAATAAAATCAATTATATTAAAATATGTTGACTCTAAACGAAACAGTGAAAATAGTCTCACGCACTTATTTTACTCATAATTTTTTAATGGCCGCTACTTTGGATCCTGTTAAGGTCTTGCCATGGCCAATTGTCTAGATTTTGAAGCTCTTTAAAATTTAGGGTCAATAAGGGTTACTATTTGTATATATATATATATATATATATATATATATATATATATATATATATACCATTATAAACACATAACCCTGCATTTGCCACATACCCCTGCGTGGGATAAGTGTTCGAATATACACACCGAAATAGACATTTATAGACACTTAACCCACATTATTTTTTTTACCATCACTTATCCCTGCATTGGGTCAGTGTTGCCAACTGTTGATAAAAACCACAAAAAACGAACAATGCAAGGAAACGTTAATTAAATACTCACGCAAAATAAGTTTAATAACAATTAAAAATAATTGTTTTTATTCGCGAACTATTGAAAAAAATGACATAATGATAGTAAAAAAGTTCTGGCGATAAAAACGCAACAATTAGACAAAAAGTTTTATACGTTTAGAGATACGTGGTCTAACTAAATGGTTTTGATCTAAGGAGTCAAATGTTTCATTTGTTCCCTGAAATTTATTCTTAATCAAACTTTTAAGCTACTTTTATACAACAATTAAAGCAATTATTATAATAATGAAGAATGCAACTTGTACTGCACTTATAAGAACCTGACATATTCGTAGTCAAACTATATGTTTTCGACCTCAAAGAGTCTAAACTTGTTATTTTCGTGACGAGAAATGTTTACCGTTTTAGTCGCTACGCGGGAAAAGTCGGAAAAACTAAAATATTTAATTAATTGACCGTGTAAGTAATAAGGTTAGAGTCTATGTTAATGTATCAAAAATATGTAAAATTACGGTGAACAATGAACAAGTCTCCACTGTAGTTTGTTGTAGACAAACTCTTATGTCATTATGTGTATAATAATTAATTCCACCATCAAAATAACAAAGAATGCTCAATAACTTTTACACTACTTATCAGCACCTTACAGATTATTAGTCAAACTATATGTTTTCGACCTAAAGGAGTCTAAATTTGTTATATTTTTAAGTGAAATTATTTAACCAACAATTGCATCTATAAAACTTAAAAACAGATAATTTTAAACAATTATAACTGAAATTAGAAATTTTATTTAAAAATTCTAAAAAGATAGCCAACGAGATACTTTTTTCTACTTTTAGAAAAAGTTAAAAGTCAATCTCTATATTAATTGGTTAATTCTGAAACACGATCCCCGTAAATCTCTGCAGCCATCAAACTCGCCTAGCGCTACGGCCGCGAGGCGGCGTAGGGCATTGTTGTTGTTTTGGCTGGGGTAGACCGGAGCCTTAAAAGCCGGATGGTTAACAATGCCGATTGTGCAACAATGGGCTACTGGCCCAAGAGTCATCTATGTGTTTAAATTTACCAAATGTGAGAAATGTGGAAAAAATTTAATCTTGAATGTAAATCACTAGGCCTACATAACGTGGCGCTGACAGCAGTAAAATATTCAGTGAAGATACTGAAAAACCACCTATATAATGTTAAATCCTAGTATCCAAATTTTTGTTTAGTATTCTTTGTCAATTTGCAGTTGTGTAAAAAGATTTAAATTTTGAATAGAATTTTCTTTATATATGAGGTCCTACCAGGTATTTTTGTTCCCACAATCCCTAAATTTCTACTGTCTTTTAATGAACATCTTGGGAGTATTTATAAATGGTAATTATTAAAATATAATTAGGGAAAGGTATATAAAAATATAATATCTCTGTGACAGACACGACTCCAGTAAGTGACCATTCTCGACCTCGTGAGTGGAACCTTTTACACAGTAAGTGTCCGGTGAATTTTCTTACAAAAGTAATAGTTGTACCTTACAATAAAATGTATTGTACCAATAAGTCTTATTATAAAAGTGTATTGTATGTTGATATTTTGTTTAAAAATAAAAAACAAAAGTCCACCACTGTATGGCACAAAAATTAGCTGTATTCGCAAACATCTTTATTTGACCAAGCCTGTAAATGAAAGTTACTATGTTCTGCATAGACCTTTTTACTACTAGTGTAGTAAAACTAGTGGGGAGAAATAAAATAATTTTTGCAAAGCTAATATATTTTGAAATGTGTTCTATGGTATCCCCTGACCTTCCTCCGAAAAGTCCCCTGAAATCCCATGTGGGGATCATGCCCAAAAATGAGGGGTTGGCCTATAAGGAGTTAAAATAAATTTTGATACTAAGCATACTAAATTTGAATATGTTCCAGAAGGTTTATACAGGGTGAATCTCATAAGGTGTCCTAAATGGATTATAGACAAACGCTTTGCCCAAAATCCTTCAAACAAAATTATTTTCCACCAAATTGACCCCAAGGAATAATTTAAAAATATTTTTAACGTTGTATAAATACAGGGTATACCAAAAACTGGGGGTCACAGGTTCGAATCTTGGAAATTTCAAATACAAACATATGTCATATTATACATCATTAGAAAGGTCTATTTAATAGAAACATTTTTGTGAAAGCAGAATTTAGTTATCTTTATTCATTTCAAAATGGCGTCCATTTTTGTAGCCAAAATCAAAATTTACAGAATACCCTGTAATTCTTTTATTATTAATCATAAAGGACTTCTGATTCAAAATACTTATTTGAAATAAGCCAAGCTTTAAAATGATATGCCACAAGATCACATTTATTAAAAAACTAAAATTTACAAAATTTAATATTTTAAAAAAATGTTTACATAAACAAAACTCAAAAATTTCAAATGCTAACCCATGTCATTTTGTATATCATCTTAAAGCTCTCGTTGAACTGAGCAACTTTGTAATTTACACTAATGCCGTATCTCTTTTGGTTTTCTAGTAATAACGGGAAAACGTTATTTCCCCATATAACTTGCATGTTAATTTAAGAGTCATCTTCACCCCTGGGCCAGTAACCCATTGTTGCGCAGTCGATAAATGTTAATCATACGGCTTTTATTCTAAAACATGGTATTGTATTCCCCTGTTTCGGACGCCGTTTTTCAACCGATTTTCTTGAAATTTGGTAAGTGTTTAGTTGAATAGTTATATTAGGTTTGTCATACCTCGGAATTTTGAAAATTTAACAAATATTACTCTCTGTGACGTCGCAAAGTAACTCGATTTTCCTTAGTTAATATTTAAAAATTTAGTAATTTTTTTAAAATTTTGAGGTATGAGAAACCTAAAATAAGTATTCAACTAAACACTTACCAAATTTCAAGAAAATCTGTTGAAAAACGGCGTCCGAAACAGGGGAATACAAAACCATGTTTTAGCATAAAAGCCGTATGATTAACATTGCCGATTGCGCAACAATGGGCTACTGGCCCAGGGGTGAAGATGACTCTTAATGGTATGGCAACAATGGATGAAGGACTGCCATACTATCATGTCCTGATTAATTAACATGCAAATCATATGGAAAAATGACATTTTTACGCTATTACTACAAAACAAAAAAAGATAGGGCATTAGTGTAAATTTATTAGCTGCTCAGTTCAACGAGAGCTTCAAGATGATATACAAAATTACATGGGTTAGCATTTGAAAATTTTGAGTTTTGTTTATGTAAACATTTTCAAAAATATTAAATTTTGTAAATTTTAGTTTTTTAATAAATGTGATATTGTGGCATATCATTGTAAAGCTTAGCTTATTTCAAATAAGTATTTTGAATCAGAAGTCCTTTATGATTAATAATAAAAGAATTACAGGGTATTCCGTAAATTTTGATTTTGGCTACAAAAATGGACGCCATTTTGAAACGAATAAAGATAACTAAATTCTGTTTTCACCAAAATGTTTCTATAAAATAGACCTTTTTAATAATGTATAATATGGCATTTGTTTGTATTTGAAATTTTCAAGATTCGAACCCGTGACCCCCAGTATTTGGTACACCCTGTATTTATACAACGTTAAAAATATTTTTAAATTATTCCTTGGGGTCAATTTAGTGGGAAATAATTTTGTTTGAAGGATTTTGGGCAAAGCGTTTGTTTGTAATCCATTTAGGACACCTTACGAGATTCACCCTGTATATATATCAAATTAAAGCTTTTAAAATGTAGAGCAAAATGCCGTAAATCCGAACTAAATATAACGGTCGAGAGAAAAATGGCAGACGTTCAAAATTTAAAATAAAATAATACTATCAAAACTTTGAAACGCAATAACTTCCGACATATGTGACCTTTTGAGGTCTGGTTTTCGGCTATGTACTCTCCTTATTAAGACCTTTAAAATTATGTATAGCATGGCTATGGACTAAGAAAAATTTATCAAAACTCCCTCTTTGGGACGTTCATGTAAGGGGGTGGTTGTAGGGTAATATGATGGGCATATGTCAATCTATCCCTATTTACCAAGGTAATTGTACAAGCAAACGTTTGCCGCAAAAAGAACCTCGAAAGGTCAAGTATTTCTAATATTATTACATTTTTAAGCGTTTAGATTAAAATTTGATTTTTATTCTAAGTTTGACAGGCTGCCATTTTTGACACAAGCAACCTTTTGAGATGGGGTTTGCGGCATTGAATTCTACTACTTAAGAGCTTTAATTTGATATACATAAACCTATTGGTCGACGAAAGACTTATTTCTGACTCCACGAGGGCCATCCCATCATTTTTAGGCATGTTGCCCACTGGGGATTTCAGGGGACTTTTCTGAGGGAGATCAGGGGATGACATAGAACACATTTCTACAAAAATTGGCTTTCCAAATTTTTTTCATTTTCCAGCCATATTTTGGCTTAATTTTACTACACTATATACACCAAATAGAGGCATTTTAGCCCATGGTCATGAGCATGAATGGAAAAATTCATAATTCCGTTTATATTTGTTTAGGCTAATGGAAATGTGACCTGATTAGATGTTGTCACCATAAAAATATGCCATTGCAAATTTTGTCAATGGATTAACTGATTAACTCTTACCTAAACACTAATTGCATCCTAAATTAATGTAAAATGATCCCACTGGCTCTTAATGCAGAACCTATTCTGTATTAAATGTCCAACTCACTTTTGGAGAATTAGTGAAAATGAAAAGCTATACTAGGATAAAATAAAGATAAAAGTTGTTGTGGGTAACTAACTGTTATGTTTTAGCATCACAGCGGTAAAAAAACGTAACTGATTTAGGACTTTTTGGTTAAATGGTCCTGTTAATTTTTTCCTGTTAAATCCTCGCTGGATTTGTTAATTTTTCTAACCCATTAAGTGACTACCGCTGAAAATTGAGAAAAACACACAAAATTTAACGAGTCTTTAAAATGTTCTTTGATTCACAAAATATCATAAAATACAAAAAAATAACCAAGATTTGTATAACATTTTTAGGAAGTCATCTCGGTAATTTATCCTGTTAATGAGAGTTCTAATAGCAACATCAGGTTGAAATGGTGAATCAGCTTATTGACATTGTAAAATGTTTATAAATGATAATGTTTCATTAATTATGAATCAAGGCCATAATTTAAACTTGAACTTAACGTTTGGGGTGTATTTTAAAACCTTTATTATAGTGTATTTTTGATTTTTTTTACCTAAATATATACCTTTTTAATAGTCCGGTCACTCTTTGGAATCCGGTCACTTACTGGTGGCTTCACCCTATTCACTTAGGGTGAATTACGGCCCATTAGGCCTACACTCCGATACACATGTAATAAGACTATAAGATCGTGCCATAATCATTTTACACTCATCTTTCATTCATATTCAGGTTAAAAAAAACCCCACAATGAGAGGCCCCTGTCACAAAATAGTGATATAGTGAATGTCTAGTCAAGCGCGCTGCCTGTCATAAATGTCGGCATGTCCCTGTCTTGACAGATTCAAGTTCGCCGACTTTGCAGGTAGCGAGCGGTCCAGGCGGTAACATTGTCCTTTACTTGGAACAAATAAACCCCGCATCACCGCATCCGTCCGTGCCCAAACAATAGCGCCCCAAAATTCGCCGCTGCGTTATTAGGGGTTAGAGTTGTTGTGATCAGCTTTCTCAGTTTTCTAAACTACTGCTAATTTGTCATCTTTATCTCAAAATATTTAAAACTACAGGAAGATTTAGGTAAAGCCAGTATCCTACGTTTAAACTTAGGTAACTCATGCAATCTTCTTGTGATATTACTGACATTTCTACGAGCCTATTTCGTTCTGCCGGACGGCCCCCTTAGAGATGGGTTAGGCTCCCCAGCTTTTCTTAAGACTAAGTTTCACTGGACTGCATATTCAATGGGTTAAAATAGTGGATTTCACGGGACCCATTGGGTGGAAAAAGGCCGCGGAACCGAGCGACGGATATAAAAACAACACTTCAATAAACCTATTTTTTACATCCTGAAACAACGAATGATTACTTGATAAAAGATTCAGTTAGAAAGGGGATTCTTGCAGTATTTATAGCATTAAGAAGTGTAATGAATTATAATTGCATCTAGTTTAATAAAAGTTACTACTTTTAAATCAATTGAATAATCAAATGAAGTATGTAGGATGTGAAATAGTGTTTTACTGTTGGTCAAGTAAAAGCTGTCAGTGGAAATGTGTAGCGAAGATTCAAAATTTTATTTCTCACTTGAATCATTTATTTGTGAGGTTCCCCAATAGCTGGAAGATTTAAAAGAGCGTCGTATAAACTTACGCGGAAGAGCGGAGATTCGCGCATCTCATTATGTTATTGTATGGGCTGTGATAAAGCAGTACACCTCCGCTGCAAATTAATTGGGAAGTAACTTACTATTGTACAGCATATTGCATAATGGTTTCAAAAAGATACGTGGGTAATAGGATAAGACTTAATAACCTTTTGGTGTTGAGTTTTTTAGTATAGTTTAAAGAGATTTTCTCTAACATTTGCTCTCTTACAAGGCGGATTATATAAATTGATCGTCTTAATTAATTTAATATAATAAGGATAAAAGGATGTGATATCTGTACTTCATAGATAAAGTTCTACCAATAAAGTATAACATTTATTCAGCGTGAGATATATTTTTTCAAATTTTTTATTTGATTTATATAATATAGTACTTTTATTTAGGGATAATATTTAAGAGTAGAATTACAGTACTATTGTAGTAATTGTAGTGTTGAATTAATTGTTATTGTAGTGGTATTGTGCGTGTTGCTTGGCCAGCGTCTTTAAAAGGATTAACGCTTAAATTTAAATATTCTAAATAAAGTCATATGTTGTGGAAACGGATAGTGTTACAAAAAATACCTCGGATGAAAATATTTAAACAACCACTCTTACAACTTCGTTGCGGACACTCTTTCCTTAATCAAAGATAAAAACTTCTTTCCCTGCTACATTTTTTGCCAATAACCAACAAGAAATAAACATGATCTTAGTTTCACTAATAATATTAGTTAATTAATGCAGAACATTTCTTTGGCATCATAGCAATAGAAAACAATATTAAAGATATATCCTATGTGCTTTGTGTGCTTCAGAATGAGTGATAGTTAAATTATTGCTATTAATTAAAAACAAATAAAAAAACCTACAGTGACAATGCTGAGGGTAATTTTAATTTGAGTTAAATTAGTATTATCATAAGGTAATAGGTTAGTGTATATAGTCAATGATAATTGTAAGTGTAAAAAATGATTCTATCACCTTTACACATCTATGTGAAGTACTGTTGTAATTGAAGCAAACAATTCGTGTTATTCAAATGGTGAATAATATACTATTTAGAGACTGGCACATTTTTTATTTCGTTTTCTTTCGCTTCCGTCCGTGGTATATAATGAACGTCGATGTAGAACAAACAACGCACAGCAAACAACTCACAACTTAACTATCAATCTCAACCCTAATGATTATATACAACTGCCTCGGCCGCTTAAAATCTGCCAACCAATCAAAAAACGGGTGTTCTCACGTCAAACAATAAAGACCTATCGCACTAGGGCCTGGGTGTGGAGGAGGGGGGAGGGTCTGGAGGGGCTAAAGGGAGTACCTAAGGAAGTTGTAAAATTGTGGGAGGTAGGCTAAATCATTCCACACAGACCATCAGTAAATAATTATTTCCGTAATACTCCAAAATATTCCATCTTCGGAAGTTACAATAAGAACTAATAGTGAGATCAAATTTCAAACAACTTTAAACATAACAACTGTAACACAATGAAAAAAGACATATTTAAACCAAATTAATTCAAACTATAAATCTTTTTAACTAGATCTTTTACTCGTAACAAACACGGTCAAGTAGCAGATTGACTGCAACTAGTAAATGTGTTGCTCGGAAACGAGCAATTTGAGGAACTAGGATCGCAGTTTCGGTGCGCCGCACTCACTCATTACAACCCTGTACTGAACCCAACTACACATTTTTTGTGATTCGTGGAGTCTATTATTAAAACGGGTATGATGCAAACAAGCTGAGAAAAAATGAGGAAAAGAAACATGTTTACCCATTAATATAAATATATTCAAATGATAGGCATATAAATATTGCATTTCTTAGTTTTAATTGTCTTATATTCTTCACTCGATGATAGTACCTTTCTCTAGTTTTAAATAAACCTTAGGTTTTTTTAACAGTAAACGTTTTTCCAATCACGTTGCTTATGGATTATTTACGTCATTTACTACTAATCGTTGAACGTAGATTTTTTGTATCATTCTTGTTACTGATACCTTTAATTTGAGACTAATCCCATTATCCTGCATTTTGTGAAACAACTACGATTTAGTTTCCTTTCAAATAAAATCAAACAGTTTAACAGGGTTAAAATCAACAGACTCATGTAGTCTTGTTTTTCATTATTACAGTATAATGACAGTTGCTTGTACAATTACAGTAATCTTATTTTTGTTCAAGATAATTTAAAGGATTTCAGTAATCAAAGCTTTGTTCATAATCATAATACAAGATATGTTGAAGACCTGGTTAAAATGTATATTAGACTTGATAAATATCTCAACAGCTAAGTAACAACAACTTATGCTTTTAAACAAGTTGCCACTCAATGATATTCTACTACCAATAGAAACTAATTTTGTAATGTTATTGCCAAGTGGCTTAAGAGTAGAGTTTCTCATACAGTGCATGAATTTTAGCACTGTAGACATTCAATATAACTGATTTTATGAAGATTTGGCAATGACCTTTGTATCTTTGTATATTTAATGACAAATAAACTTCTTCATTCTCAATTAATCAGCTGCTTGAAAAAATAACTTTAAACAATTTAAGAATCAAAACGTATTTATGCTAATTGTATAGTTTGTAGTTTCAATTGTAGTTTCAGTAGTATAACTCTGTATTATTTTTTCCATTCCATTCAAACAAAAATTTATTATAATTATATACGTTTTTGGTACTGTCCATAATGAACCAAATTCTTTTGAGCTTTTGCTCTTCTACTGCATTTAGACAAATACCTCTTGTTTTTACAATCAGCTTTTTGAAGGGTTGTAAAATAAATTTGTAAGGGTTTTTAAATTACGATCTTTGTAATATGAGGAAATAAGGTGACGTCAAGTAAATGAAATCAGCTAGAATAACAAAGTGTTTCTTTTATTTGATACAAACTGCATTTAAGGGGGCGGTCTACCCCTGGCGCGCACCCAAATGCAAGGGGTTTTTAGAATCGTGTTATCTTCTGACAAATGAAGCCTAGAGCTATAAATAAGGTGTCATATTAAAGAAGAATAACGGTACTAATTTTCCTCTGTTACACTTTTGTAATTAGTTCATTAAAACCAATAGAAAATTTCAGTTAAAAATCTATAAAAACGGATGATTTTAGACAGTTATAGCTGAAATTAGAAATTTTATTTTAAAATTCTAAAAAGATAGCCGATTAGATCCTTTTTTATACTTTAAAAAAAAGTTAACAGGCAATCTCTATCTTAAGCGGTTAGTTTTAAAACACGATCCCCGTAAACCTCTGCATTTACAAAACTAAAAACAGATGATTTTGGACAGTTATTACTGAAATTAGAAATTTTATTTAAAAGTTCTAAAAAGATAGCCGACTAGATAATATTTTCTACTTTTAGAAAAAGTTAACAGCCAATCTCTATCTTAATTGGTTAATTTTAAAACACGATCCCCGTAAACCTCTGCAGCCATCAAACTCGCCTAGCGCTACGGCCGCGAGCGGCATTCGGCATTGTTGTTGTTTTGGCTGGGGTAGACCGCCCCCTTAATTCGGTCCAGTAGAAGTCTCAGACAAACTGTAAAAAGGATTGAATAATTTTAACTTTTCCCCATGTTTATAAGAAAAATTTCTTTTTCATTTTCGAAAAATTTAACATAAATCCTTTTACAATACATTAAAACCTACTAATAAAAGACGGAAAACTAATATGGACACTAATATAGGACAAACTAATAGGACACTAGTAGGAACAACTAGTAGGAAAACTAATATAGGACAGAGCGGCTATGAGTGTTGTTTTGGCACAACCCCCATGTAAATTGGCCCCTCAGAAGAACTGTCCAAAGGTGTTTTGTACCCTACGCTTTTAAATATATGGATAAAATTGAATATTATACTGCACAGCTAAAATGCTGTGGAGCAGAACAAGTCCTCTAGTTAGATTAAACTCAATTTTCCAACTTTTCGTTCGTAGCGGCGAAACTATCGATTTTCGTATGTTTGGAAACACTTTCATTGAATTACTCAGGAGTGAAAACATACTATTAGACTTATTAATTGTAAGATTCAAGCGTGCGGTTCTTGGGATATGAATTAAATTCAATTTTTCCGACTTTTCGTTCATAGCGGCGAAACTATCGATTTTTGTATGTTTGGAAACAGTTTCATTGAATTCCTCAGATGTGAAAACATACTATTAGACTCATTAATTGTAAGATTCGAACGAGTGGTTCCTGAGATATGAATTAAATTCAATTTTTCCGACTTTTCGTTCATAGCGGCGAAACTATTGATTTTCGTATGTTTGGAAACAGTTCCATTGAATTCCTCAGATGTGAAAACATACTATTAGACTCATTAATTGTAAGATTCGAACGAGTGGTTCCTGAGATATGAATTAAATTCAATTTTTCCGACTTTTCGTTCATAGCGGCGAAACTATTGATTTTTGTATGTTTGGAAACAGTTTCATTGAATTCCTCAGGTGTGAAAACATACTATTAGACTCATTAATTGTAATATTCGAACGAGTGGTTCCTGAGATATGAATTAAATTCAATTTTTCCGACTTTTCGTTCATAGCGGCGAAACTATTGATTTTTGTATGTTTGGAAACAGTTTCATTGAATTCCTCAGGTGTGAAAACATACTATTAGACTCATTAATTGTAAGATTCGAACGAGTGGTTCCTGAGATATGAATTAAATTCATGTTTTCCGACTTTTCGTTCATAGCGGCGAAACTATTGGTTTTCGTATGTTTGGAAACAGTTTCATTGAATTCCTCAGGTATGAAAACGTACTATTAGACTCATTAATTGTAAGATTCGAACGAGTGGTTCCTGAGATATGAATTAAATTCAATTTTTCCGACTTTTCGTTCATAGCGGCGAAACTATTGATTTTTGTATGTTTGGAAACAGTTTCATTGAATTCCTCAGGTGTGAAAACATACTATTAGACTCATTAATTGTAAGATTCGAACGAGTGGTTCCTGAGATATGAATTAAATTCAATTTTTGCGACTTTTCGTTCATAGCGGCGAAACTATTGATTTTTGTATGTTTGGAAACAGTTTCATTGAATTCCTCAGGTGTGAAAACATACTATTAGACTCATTAATTGTAAGAATCGAGCAAGCAGTTCCTGAGATATGAATTAAATTCATGTTTTCCGACTTTTCGTTCATAGCGGCGAAACTATTGGTTTTCGTATGTTTGGAAACAGTTTCATTGAATTCCTCAGATGTGAAAACATACTATTAGACTCATTAATTGTAAGATTCGAACGAGTGGTTCCTGAGATATGAATTAAATTCAATTTTTCCGACTTTTCGTTCATAGCGGCGAAACTATTGATTTTTGTATGTTTGGAAACAGTTTCATTGAATTCCTCAGGTGTGAAAACATACTATTAGACTCATTAATTGTAAGATTCGAACGAGTGGTTCCTGAGATATGAATTAAATTCAATTTTTCCGACTTTTCGTTCATAGCGGCGAAACTATTGATTTTTGTATGTTTGGAAACAGTTTCATTGAATTCCTCAGGTGTGAAAACATACTATTAGACTTATTAATTGTAAGATTCAAGCGTGCGGTTCTTGGGATATGAATTAAATTCAATTTTTCCGACTTTTCGTTCATAGCGGCGAAACTATTGGTTTTCGTATGTTTGGAAACAGTTTCATTGAATTCCTCAGATGTGAAAACATACTATTAGACTCATTAATTGTAAGATTCGAACGAGTGGTTCCTGAGATATGAATTAAATTCAATTTTTCCGACTTTTCGTTCATAGCGGCGAAACTATTGATTTTTGTATGTTTGGAAACAGTTTCATTGAATTCCTCAGGTGTGAAAACATACTATTAGACTCATTAGTTGTAAGATTCGAACGAGTGGTTCCTGAGATATGAATTAAATTCATGTTTTCCGACTTTTCGTTCATAGCGGCGAAACTATTGATTTTCGTATGTTTGGAAACAGTTCCATTGAATTTCTCAGGTGTAAAAACATACTATTAGACTCATTAATTGTAAGAATCAAGCAAGCAGTTCCTGAGATATGAATTAAATTCAATTTTTCCGACTTTTCGTTTATAGCGGCGAAACTATTGATATCTGTATGTTTGGAAACAGTTCCATTGAATTTCTCAGGTGTGAAAACATACTATTAGACTCATTAATTGTAAGAATCGAGCAAGCAGTTCCTGAGATATGAATTAAATTCAATTTTTCCGACTTTTCGTTCGTAGCGGCGAAACTATTGATATCTGTATGTTTGGAAACAGTTCCATTGAATTTCTCAGGTGTGAAAACATACTATTAGACTCATTAATTGTAAGAATCGAGCAAGCAGTTCCTGAGATATGAATTAAATTCAATTTTTCCGACTTTTCGTTCGTAGCGGCGAAACTATTGATTTTCGTATGTTTGGAAACAGTTCCATTGAATTTCTCAGGTGTGAAAACATACTATTAGACTCATTAATTGTAAGGTTCGAGCAAGCGGTTCTTGAGATATGAATTAAATTCAATTTTTCCGACTTTTCGTTCATAGCGGCGAAACTATTGATTTTTGTTTGTTTGGAAACAGTTTCATTGAATTCCTCAGGTGTGAAAACATACTATTAGACTCATTAATTGTAAGATTCGAACGAGTGATTCCTGAGATATGAATTAAATTCAATTTTTCCGACTTTTCGTTCGTAGCGGCGAAACTATTGATTTTCGTATGTTTGGAAACAGTTCCATTGAATTTCTCAGGTGTGAAAACATACTATTAGACTCATTAATTGTAAGAATCGAGCAAGCAGTTCCTGAGATATGAATTAAATTCAATTTTTCCGACTTTTCGTTCGTAGCGGCGAAACTATTGATTTTCGTATGTTTGGAAACAGTTCCATTGAATTTCTCAGGTGTGAAAACATACTATTAGACTCATTAATTGTAAGGTTCGAGCAAGCGGTTCTTGAGATATGAATTAAATTCAATTTTTCCGACTTTTCGTTCATAGCGGCGAAACTATTGATTTTTGTTTGTTTGGAAACAGTTTCATTGAATTCCTCAGGTGTGAAAACATACTATTAGACTCATTAATTGTAAGATTCGAACGAGTGATTCCTGAGATATGAATTAAATTCAATTTTTCCGACTTTTCGTTCGTAGCGGCGAAACTATTGATTTTCGTATGTTTGGAAACAGTTCCATTGAATTTCTCAGGTGTGAAAACATACTATTAGACTCATTAATTGTAAGAATCGAGCAAGCGGTTCCTGAGATATGAAATAAATTCA
Organism: Neoaliturus tenellus; assembly: GCA_030545055.2. Taxonomy (NCBI): domain Eukaryota; kingdom Metazoa; phylum Arthropoda; class Insecta; order Hemiptera; family Cicadellidae; genus Neoaliturus; species Neoaliturus tenellus. The sequence continues at coordinate 317,362,210 of CM061531.1, forward strand.
ATTTTTCCGACTTTTCGTTCGTAGCGGCGAAACTATCGATTTGGAAACAGTTCCATTGAATTTCTCAGGTGTGAAAACATACTATTAGACTCATTAATTGTAAGAATCGAGCAAGCAGTTCCTGAGATATGAATTAAATTCAATTTTTCCGACTTTTCGTTCGTAGCGGCGAAACTATTGATATCTGTATGTTTGGAAACAGTTCCATTGAATTTCTCAGGTGTGAAAACATACTATTAGACTCATTAATTGTAAGGTTCGAGCAAGTGGTTCCTGAGATATGAATTAAATTCAATTTTTCCGACTTTTCGTTCGTAGCGGCGAAACTATTGATTTTCGTATGTTTGGAAACAGTTCCATTAAATTCCTCAGGTGTGAAAACATACTATTAGACTCATTAATTGTAAGATTCAAGCGAGCGGTTCCTGAGATATGGCATAAATTAAATTTTTCCGACCTTTCATTCATAACGGCTAAATTATCAGTTTTCGTATGCTTGGAAAGCCATCTTATCTTTTCCTTTTAACACTAACAATTGTCTTACGTTCTCCCCTGACTCATCTTTTTAAAACAACGAAACCAATCTGAGCTCCATAATCAGTTGATTGATAATTTTGTTTTATGATTACAGTTAATGTATTCCGGTAGCTTTTTATGGTTGAACATGAGTTTTTTCAGCAAACTATGATCAGGGTGGAGGTGCGCCGATAGTCAGTGTGAGATTTGCCTTTAAATCATTGCTAATTTAGACTAATATATAATATGGTAGTTGGACATAATTGTTTGTCTTATCGATTACTTCAATAATTGTATTTTTATCGTACTACATACAAACCATCGGTTTTCAGGGGTGGAAATGGTCAACAAATTTGGCATTTAAAGTAGCCTTTTAAAATGCACGAAAAACATTTGCTCATTTTTCATCAGACTGCATGCTAAACAGCCATTTTCAGGCCTATTAGTCAGTTGGTGTTGAATTAGTCCGTTAAGGTGGCATTTATTGTAGATAGCGAGGTTAAATAGATAAGAGTGCTCAACACATGTTAACTTTTTTCCTCTGTTAGTTTGCGCCATTTTACCCATAATAAACCCGCTTTTCTCCCTAGCGATAAAAATTACTATTTATACAGGGATTTTCAATGTGAAACTCAAATGAGCACAGAAAACCCGATTTTCGCCATAGTGATAAAAATTACTATTTACAGGGCTTTTCCCACAGTTTAAATAACAACATACCGTACCTAACATTTATTTTTAATTTTGAATGAATTAGTAACAACGTGGCAGCAAAACATGGGGAACAGGACGACCATCGGTGCACCTCGACCCTGCCCCTCCGAGGGTCGACGGTAAATCGGCGCAGCTCGATATCTCCCTCAAACTATAATGCCTTTTGGAAATTGAATTTATTTTTTTTACTTTTTTAATAATATAATTGATCAAATGTCGTAACGTCTATCTTATGATGTGAGTAAAAGTAGTTGTTTATAATAGAATACTGTACTACTATCTCCTATGATTGGATTGTTTTTTTGAAGAATCACATTATAAACTAAATAATATTCACAGATAATTGAGTTTTTGTTGTTAATTTAGAATCTTGTATGAGATCAGGTGCTGGTCCAAGACTGATTGACACTTTCTTCTTTTCATTTTTCATTTTTATACTTAGCCTAGCACAATTCTGTCTTCCTACCAAGAACCATAGTTAAACCTATCGATCTGAATATAAAACTAAACTAATATAATTGACAAAAATAGTTACAAAAAGCATAATTGAAACCTCTACACAATCGTAATTGATCATGAATCAGACTGTAGCAGATATGTTACTAAACAGAAAAAAAAAACAACTGCTAAATAAATAAGCAGTATAACAAAAAGTAATGACAGGAGAGTGACGAATGATTGTACAATTCAAACAATCTTAAAGCACGTGTTTATTAAACGTATGTTAAATTGAAACATATATGTCCATAGTTTACTTTAACCTTCTAGCCCCTCAAATCAAGTAAAATTAACGTTGGTCGTGTGTGCGTAACTCGGCTCAAACTCGTCAAGTTTAAACGATTTATATCTCAAACATAACACCGTATTTCACTGAGTGTTCTTAGACCATAACAAACCATGCACCTCATTTGGAACTATAAAAAACAATTAAAAAACATGACTCAAATGAAACTGCCATATGAAGAATGCATGTGAAAGAATATCTTTTGCGTATAAGTTGAGTTAGGCGAAAGGTGAAAGTATGCTAATGTTGTTTGTGTCATCTGCATATGAATACCTTTAATTTTTAACATAAAACTTTCAGATCGGTCAAATATAACCGCCGGATGGACTCGGAAACGAGTTTATGAATTCTTTCAATCTAAAATATATTATTTGTTCATACTGGGGTTTAGTAACTTACTTTTGGTTTGTTTCTAAATACTCATCTTCATTATAATTTATTATTTTACAAAAGCTGCTTTATTATTTCTAAGTTTGGTAAGTGTAACAAAGCAATGCGTGGGGCCAGAGAATTTTCTCGCTAAAAATTCTTTATGGTAATAGTAGTAACAAACAGTGAGCTAAATTGCAAAGTGCAAAATGCTTGTTTCTATTCAAGAAGAACTATTTTACTTCGTTCACTCCTCTTTCAGGTGGTTCAACCAGCGGCAGGGATAAGTTATTAAAGAATGCAGGGGCCTAGTATACGTCTTACAGGGATTATTTTTATGTCGTAAGTTAATTTAAAGTAAAAAAATCATACATAGACCAGCTGTTTATGTAGGGATATGTAATCACAATTCGTAGTCGTTGATACTGTGCAGGGATATGTGTCAGGGGCAGGAATAAGTTATCAAAAAAAAAAAAAAAAAACGCAGGGCCTAGTATATGTCTTGCAGGGATTATTTTTTTTTCATTGTTTTTGCATTGCATGGACTTGCATTTTGAACATGCATGGCTTGTGTTTGTATTTAATTTAGTATTAGTATCCAATTATTGTATGACGAGCCTATTGTACTAAATGTATTTAATGGCAAATAAAGTCTTATTGAGTCTTATTGAGTCTATTGTTGTGCTGCAAGGTAATTTAAAGTAAATTAAATAACACATAGACCATCTTTCTATGCAAGGCTATGTAATCAATATTATTAGTGGGTGATAGCATGCAGGGATATATGTCAGAGGGCAAGGATAAGATAAAAAAGAATGCAGGGCCTAGTAAACGTCTAGCAGGAATTATTGTTCAAATATATACCAGAGTGCACGAAACGTAGCCTACTTTAAATTTAGGTTAACTGTTTGGAGGTATACCTCATTCTTTAATAACTTATTCCTGGCCCTGTCACATATCCTTATACGGTATCATTCTCTACGAATGGTGATTACATATTCCTGCATAAACTGCCGGTCTATGTGTGATTTAATTTACTTTAAATTAATTTACAACATAAAAATAATCCCGTTAAGACGTATAATAGGCTCCTGCATCCTTTGATAACTTATCCCTGCCCCTGACACATACCCCTGCATTCTATCACTCACTTATAATATTGATTACATAGCCTTGCATAAAAAGCAGTTGTATATGTGATTTAATTTACTTTAAACTAGCTCACAACATAAAAATAATCCCTGCAAGACATATACTAGGCACCACATTCTTGATAACTTGATTGACCCTTTCCCTGATACATAGCCCTGCATGGTATCATCCTCTACGAATGACTACAGTTCTCTGCATAAATAGCTGGTCTTATGTGTGAATTAATTTGCTTTAAATTATTTTAACACGTAACAATAATCCCTGCAAGATGTATTCTTGTCCCTGTATTCTTTGATGACTTATCCCTGCCTCTGCATGCTATACACCCAAATAATATTGATTACATAGCCTTGCATACAGAAGTCTATAAATGATTTAATATCCTTACAGTTAGCTAGCAGCACAACAATAATTTTCTGCAAGACGTCTACTAGGCCCTGCATTTTTTGATAACTTATCCCTACCCCTGACACATAACCCTGCGTGGTACCATACGATACTAATGGTGAATACAGATGCCTGCATAAACAGCCGGTATATGTGTGATTTAATTTCTTTTAAACTAGCTCACAAAAAAAATCATCCAAGACGTATACTAGGCCTTCCAGTATTTGACAACTTATCCCTGCTCCTGACACATACCCCTACATGAAATCATCCACTACGAATAGTGATTACATAGCCCTGCATAAACACCAGGTCTATAAGTGATTAAATTGACTATAAAATAGCTCAAAACATAACAATAATCCCAGAAAAATGCATACTTGACTCTGCATTCCTTGATGACTTATCCCTACCCCTGACACATACCCCTGCATGCTACCACCCACTTATAATATTGATTACATAGCCTTGCATACATAGCAGGTCTATGGTCTATGTGTGATTTAATTTACTTATAATTAGCATGCATTACAACAATAATCTCTGCACAGCATATAATAGGCCTTGCATTCTTTGATAACTTATCCCTTCCTGTGACACATACCCCTGCATGGTATCATCCACTACAAATGGTGCGATATCATAGATCTGACTTAACAGCCAGTCCATGCGTGATTTACTTTACATGTCACATGTTAAGCATTTCTGTTAAAAAATTAACCAACTTTAATTTTGCTTACTACACAAATATCTGTAAGACTTTCATTAAGCCCTGCATTTGTAAAAAGCTTATCCCGGCCCCTAACACTACCCCAGTATGATTAACCCACTATTGATTATGACAGTCTTTTGTACCAAGGAAGTAATATGTGTCACTCAGGTCACTTTAAATTAGCTTAAAAAATATGTAAATTCTAGTAGTTCACGCTAAAAGCTTGAATAACATACAAGACACACATATCACTGCTTGCCACTCCCTAACCCGGAAATCATAAATTCATAGATCTTGATCACAATAACTAAAGCTTTTGCTCGTTAAAGTATTGAATAATAATTTATATAATTTTTAATTCTGTCTTTTTAAATATTTATTGACTTAAATTAATTCATACCAACACCACAAAATAAGCTTAAAACATTATTCATGGGCCACACTAAATTCGGCGAATAATTATCACTACCACTGACTCATATACCTAAATGATATCACACACCATAAATCGTGTGCGCATCAACTTCAAATTTGCTCAATCACTTATCCCTTCGTGGAGTATACTTGGGCCTGCCTCTTGGAAGAACTATCCCTTCTCCTGACACATATCCCTCATTGATAATACCTCCTATGAATAAGGGTTACTTAGCCCTGCATACCAAGTAGGGTTAAGTGTCAAATAGTTCGCGGTTAAGCATTTTGTGCTATTTAGTAATCTTCTGTTGGCAGCAATGGTAAGCGTGCAGGGGTAAGTGTGGTCACATATCCCTCCACCATCGTGCAGGGGCATGTGTCTCTGCGTACAATCGTGATGACACTTATCCCTGCAATTTGGGGACTTAACCCTTCGCGAAAATGCAGGGCTATGTGTCAAAATGCAGGGGTATGTGTTTATAATGGAACATATATATATATATATATATATATATATATATATATCGTATGGCATTAATAGCCAGCCACCAACTTCAGAAAAATATAATACATTCTCTGAGGTGCTTAGCACCTGCGTCAAAAAATTTAAAAACTAAACTAAAAACATAAAGTTATGATCTCTCTTTACAAAGCTAAGTCCAGGGTGCTAAGCCATTGCAGCCCAGCTTCACTTGCACAATGCAGCCCAATCAATCCTTCGGGGAAAGCACTCAAAGGGCACTCATTGACTATGTGAGTCATAGTCTGCAACTCCGCTCCACAGCGGCATGACTGGTCTTCTGTCATTCCCCATTTGTACTTCCAATAATTACATCTTCCCACACCAGTGCGGAATCGGTTGAGAACGGTCCACTGCTTCCGAGGAAGATCCATACCACTTACTGCTAAGGTTGGGTCAGCAATTAAAAATTGATTCCGGCCTTGGAAAGAGTCCCAGGAGGAAGTCCAGTCGGTATGGATGGAAAAGTTTGTCTCCGTCAACTGGGATGCTGTCCGCAGTGGTGGTCTTCGGGACCTCAATCTGCCCGTCTCCTGGGGTAGGTAATCATGGATGGGTAGCTGTGGATTGGATACGATCTTATTATATTCCCTAGTAAGTGCCTCCCTTCGTCTTATTTCAGGTGGAGCGATATTACACAGCACTGGGAGCCAGGGTACAGGTGTTGCCATGAGTGTACCACTTATGGCTCTCATAGTCCTGTTCAGTTGGACGTCGATCTCTCTGACATGCACACTGTTCAGCCACACGGGAGCACAGTACTCTGCGGTTGAGTAAACCAGGGACAAAGCAGTGGTTCGCAGAGCTTGTGCATTAGCTCCCCATGTGGAGCCAGCAAGGTGATGGACAATGTTAGTCCTAGCTCTCACCTTGGCTGCTGTCTTTTGTAGGTGGCTTTTGAATGTGAGAGACCGATCTAAAGTGACTCCCAGGTACTGTGGGTGATCATTGTGCTTTAGCTCAACACCGTCAAATACGATTTTAAGCTTTTGGTGGGCTAGTCTATTGTTCAAGTGAAAGCAAGATACCTCAGTTTTAGTTGGGTTTGGATTTAGCTTAAAGGCCTTAAAGTATTCACCGAGGGTCTTGAGGTCATTTGTTAGTACTTCCTCAGCATGTCGGAATTCCTTGTGCTGATAAGCCAGTGCAATATCATCCGCATAGGCAAACTTTAAGGAGCAAGTGTCAGGCATGTCGACTGTATACACATTAAACAGCAGTGGGGCAAGCACTGACCCCTGTGGCAGGCCATCTTTTAATTGCCTAAAAGTACTTTCCTTGCGTCCCAAATATACTTTAATCATCCTATTGGAGAGCATCGAGTTGAGGAGACGCAACAGGAAAGGGCAAGGAATCAGGTTATAAAATTTAATGAGAAGGCCTTTTCTCCAGACAGTGTCATAAGCTGCAGTAAGATCTAAGAAAGCAACAGAGGTTTTCAGTTTTCGCTCAAACCCATTCTCGATGAAGGAAGTAAGAGCTAGAACCTGGTCACAACAGTTGCGCCCAGGCCTAAACCCAGCTTGTTCGACGGGGATGCTGGAATCCAGAACAGGGAGGATTCTGTTGTATATCAACCTCTCGAGCAGCTTATAACAGACACTAAGAAGAGCTATGGGTCGGTAACTTTCTAGCAGTTGTGGATCTTTATTTGGCTTCAAGACAGCTATTATTTTCGATCTTCTAAATATACCAGGCAAGTCGCCGGTTTCCCTTATGGAATTAAAAACTGCAAGAAGCCACTGTCTAGCCTTTTTACCCAAGTGTTTTATGAACTCCGGGAAGATTTCATCCATACCTGCTGCTTTGCCAATTGGCATAGCATCAATCGCCACATCCAGCTCATCTACTGTGAAAGGTCTGGAGACTTCCAATGGCGCTTGCCGACTTTCCTTAATTTCATTAAGCTTAAAATTTATTTTCCTATCTGCGGACGTACGCACCGGTTTAGACAGACAGGAGAGGCGTTTTGCAATAACACAAGGGTGAGGTTGTGAGGTTGCGGGTTTTTCATTTGGCTTACCAGTGGAGAGCTTCCTGAGTAGAGACCAAGCTTTCCGACTACTGCGGGTGAAGTTCAGATTTTCAACAGTTTTCACCCATTTCTCTCTCCTGGAGTTGTCGAGAGAGTTAAGGAGTTGGTCCGCTACATCTCTGTCAGCAGTGTCAGTGAACTCAGTGTAAAGGTCTTCGCACTCTTGACTCCATCCTGGTATGTACTCTTTCCTAAAACCTCTTGGGATAGACGCTTTAGCGCAAGACAGAACAAGTCGTGTGAACCGATCATAGTTTTTTATTTTAGGGGGGATGAACCTGATGCCTTTGTCAAGCCTGGAAGAGAAGGCCTCCCACTCAGCTTTGTTGAAGTTCCACCTAGGCCGAGGAAAAGATCTTACGAGAGGAATTTGGATTCCTACTGATATCAGAACAGGCCTATGCTGAGAGTGAGGAAAAGCATCTAGGACCCTCCTGCAAGTTGGTATGGGTGTTGCTGACCGGTCACGAGAACAAAAGCACAAGTCTGGGAGTACCCACGACGCCATCGGGCAGAATGGAAAGTGTGTGGGTCCTTGGCATTAAATACCAAGAAAAGGTTGTTATTTTCAGCCCAGCTTGTAAGACGAGTGCCATTTTCATCATCGGACGAGTATCCCCACTGTGTGTGATGACTGTTAAAGTCACCTACATATACTACAGGATGTTCAAAAGATGGGAGAGCTGTATCTATTTGTATAAAAGATAAGTTAAACACAAATTCAATTCAATTAGGTGGTTGAAGAAATTGATGATGTCAAAAAGTAGGAAAGTTAATATAACAGGGATATAATATAATAATATATAATATAATATATAATAATATATAATATATAATATAAACAGGGAGTGGCTTGAACATAATTTTCTATCTAGTTAAAAGTGATTTTGGAGGAGTCTCCCAACGGGCATTGCCTTAGAGGCCGAAGGGAACTTTCCAAAATCGAAAAAGGCTAGCTAGGCTTCTTTAAAACTTTATGATATTTTGTATTTGATCTGTATTTTTTGTAAGCCTATAAGATCTTTATTGTAATTATTGTATCTATTTTGAAAATAAATTATTATTATTACTATTATCTCATTTGGTTTTAAAAATAAACTGTTGTTTCATTACTTAGTTTAAATACTGTATACAAAAGATCGTGATTTTTTTCATTAAACAACATAACAAAAGAATCTATATATTAATACGCAAGCATGTTTCATTTCTTAATTTTTTCTTAGCTCGTGTGCATCGTAGGATAAATCTGCGCATACCGTTAGAAAGGTATAGTCCTGTAGATGAGCAGAATCACATTCTAATTCACATCGGACTCCAGGGCTACGCCCTAGAGTCTTTCAAAGTTCCAATGTTATTCTTATGGAGAAAGGAAAATTGAATGAATCATAAGACAGCTGTTGCAAAACAAGTGATATAAAATTAGGAAGAACAGATGTTTTAGTTCTAAAGTGTTTTTAAGCTTCTTGGGTCCAGATCAACTGAAATTTTGATCGAATTTCGATCAAGAGGTGATCTCTAGTATATATTAAAACAAATACCTAAAGATTTTTAAAACAAAAATAGGTAAATGTTAGATTAATTTTAAAGTATATATTGCTTTTGTAACTGACCCATATTTACTTGCTCTATTCCTGGAGATATTAATAATAACTTTAATTTCAGAAGCTTTAGGTGTTTTTAAAGGAGTTTTAGTTTTATTTAACACACAAGCTTAATCACATTCACTAATTCAATTAAATGAAATTAATTTCAAGATATGCCTTATGGTTATGTAAAATTGTATAATATAAAATGAAACTTTCGCAGGTTATCTTCTCAAAACTTTATATGAGCACATTTTTACACAAATTTTAGCCATGTTTGACTTAAAATTGTAAAGAAATGTATCGTAATTTTATTTCAGAATTAACTAATGGAATAGTATTGTCCATAATACTACTCATTCGGGGGTACAGTAAAAAATGTTTAAATTACAAAATAGATTTATTAAAGAAATATACCAAAATCTTCCAAGAACCCACTGTAAACATTTAATTCAACACGTAAGAATAATTTCACAGCCGTTTATACTTACAAAAGTCGTAATTATGTAACCATTAATACTGTAATATCAAGGTCTGAATCATTTATAACCGTAACCTAGTTGATTTTAGGCATTAAATTAAATTTGCTTTTCCAACGGTGATTGGAAGTATTATCGTAGGAAGCGGAACTCTCAACTTTAATAAGTTAGAAATGTTTTTCCCAAAAGCGCAAAATAATAAAAAAGTATGCAATAAAAAGATTTTTTTAAATATGAAACCTTTTATGGCTAATTTATGAGTGAGGTATTGTGTAAGGAAAAAACTGTTAAACACATCTGACTAAAAATGAAATATCATAAAATATCCGGGGCATCGAACCTCACGCTCAAGGGAGGTACTGTTTCCTGCTTTGCCCTGCTAATATTGACAGACAAGCAATTCAATGTGATCCAATAAGTTCGACTCGGCTAGTATCATTCTCAGAGGTGCTTTAAACGTTGAGTTGAACAATCAAGATTATTTATGCCATGCATTATAAACTAGACATAGGCCAAATAGTCCATATACATACAAAATGTGTACAGGATGAAATAAAGTTAGTCTTAAGGAAACAAAATAGACACAAAATGTGATAAAACTATGTATTTTAAATTTTTTTATTCAAACGATTGTGGCCAATGGAGGTTTTTTTTCATATTTTCTCCAAATTCGGTACCTTTATTGGAAAATCCTAATTTTCTTAGAAAACAGGACCTTATGTTAATCTAATAACATTTTTGAATTCTGCACAGCATTTTCAATGATAATAACAAGATAAATCACGAGTCTAACTCAGTTATTTATTAGTAATTTTCGTTGGAAGATAACAAAATATTTTTTCATAAAATGTTTAATCTTCAAAAAAGTTTAATAAACTGTATCGATTTTGTGTAAAATATTGTTAAAACTTCAGTATTTTATAGGCTTCAAAATGATGTATCACACATTAAGGTTTGATCATAATGTGGGTGAAATAATCAAATAATCAAAAAAACATTTTTAATTTAAATTTTGAGTAATTTGTTAACTTTATTCATAAATCACAATTTTATCAACAATGAATATCTACTTTTAATATTGTAAGTACATTTTTATATTCTCAATAAAATTTTCTATAAATCTATATAATTATAGGCAAGCATGTTTTTTTTCCTCCTTTTTTCTCAGCTTGTGTGAATCGTAGGAGAAATTCGGGCATACCGTTAGAAAGGTAGAGTCCTGTAGATGAGCAGAATCCCATTATAATTCACGTCGGTCATCAGGGCTTCGCCCTACCGGCTTTCAAAGTTTCAATGTTAATATTATTGGAAAAGAATAATTGATTCATTCATTAGACAGCTGTTTTAATAACAAATGCTATTAAATCAGGAAGAACAGATGTTTCAATTATGAAGCATACTAGGAATACGCTCCGATGTCCCGTACGAGAATTTTTACTCACTTTTTAAGTTATTAAAAAGTGACACTTTTATGATTCTTTTTTGGGGGGGAAGAGGTGAGAAAAATGCATTACGCACACAGGTGGCAAGCCTGTAGTGTGGGGCTCCCCTAAAAACGGTTTACCCACTAAAAAACCTCCTCTACTCTTTAGGATTCTAACCTGGAATTGTTTATCCCATTACGTCAGGCTAGGCCTAAATTTGGCTAACGCCGGTGGGGCTCACTCCTTATCCAGCCACTCGATCAAGGGATCTGGGCCACTTCGCGGTCCAGATCGGGTTTCTTTTCCAGGAGGATGCCCCGGACGAACTGTGATAAACAATCCCAGTTGCCATCATCCTCCAAGATCTTTTGGCAGACCGAGTCCACCGAAAATGCACCAAAAATTTGTGTGGCCTCCAGGCGGGACCCTTCCCAACGGGGGCAGCGGAAGAATGTGTGTTCCGCATCGTCGGGAACGCCCGGGCAATAAATGCAGTCTGATGAAACCGGTCTTGCCCATCCGGTTCAGGTACGACCGAAAATAGCCGTGAATTGTCAAGAATTGGCCGCCGTTCCACCCATGGTTGGACGTCCTTAATAAGTCGCGCAGTGCATCGTTCTCGGGTGTCGTGCTCCCAGCTGTGTTGCCACTGCTGGAAGGTTCGGGAGCGCTCTTCTGTTCTTGCCGTGTCCTTGCCAATCTCGCCTTGTCTCTGATAAATTGCCTTCCTCTCTCCTGATAAGAGCTTGACAGGGATAATTCCGGCGACCACCAGGAAGGCAGGCTCGGACACTGTCCGGTAGGCGGAACACTCCCCGAGCGCCGCTCGACTTCGAACTCGGGCGAGTCGCAACCTGTACTACTCTTTATCGAGAGCGTCTGTCCACACCTCTGCTCCATAAAGAAGCACGAACTGAACCGCGGACATCAACAGACGTCTTCTGCTGGATCGTGGAACCCCGACATTGGCCATCAGCCTACTAAGGTAAGAGACTACCTTAGGGGCCTTGTTCGCTGTACGGAAGATCTGATCCCTCCAGCTTAACTTGGTGTCCACCATAATCCCGAAGTACTTAGCAGCACGAGTTGATTGGACCACCTCCCTTCCCACACGGAACAGAACGACGGTGTTTATCCTCTTCTTCGTAAGGATTACAATCTCCGTCTTACGGAGAGCAAGCGAGAGACCGTGATCGGACATGTGTTGACCACACGCATGACTCGGTTCAACTTTAGTTGGGCCAGCTCAATGTTGCGTGTGACAATGAGAGCTGCGACATCATCGGCGTACCCAACCAAAGTGGTTTTCTCAGGCATCTCCGACCTCAGGAGGCTGTCATAGGCAACGTTCCAGAGATCCTGGCCGAGTATTGAATCTTGCCCGGCACCAGAAGTGACTTCCATCGTCCATGTTCTGTCCCTTTTGTCGTAAATAAGGCTTTGAGAGCGGAGATAATCCTCGATGAGTCGCAACAGATATGCAGGAACGCGAAAGGTGTTGCGAAGCGCATCCAACATATCGACCCACCTCGCCGAGTTAAAGGCATTCTTGACATAACCGTAACAAGAAGCACTACTCAGCGAGGGAAATGGTTGTGGCTCTCGGCTCTCTTCACAGCTCTCCATGGACTTCGGTGATAGCGTCAATCGTTGACCGTCCCTTTCTGAAGCCATACTGATGGATCAGCTTCTCGAACAGCTTCCCAGCAGTGTCCAACGTGTAGAAAGGCCTGTGGGACGACGACAGTTTGGGATCACCTTTGCCCTTGCTGATCAGTACAAGTCTTGCGGTTTTCCATAGGGAGCCGGAAACACCCCTTCAACCAAAAAGTGGTTGTACATTCTCAACAACAAGTCAGCGTTAATTGAAAATACTTTCTTTAAAGCCTCGCTGGGAATCCCGTCCGGGTCAGGAGCCTTGTTGCTCTTTAGGGAGAGAACGGAGGTTTCCATCTTCTCGAATGTGAGGAGTGGGACGTCATCTAACCGTCCAAAGTCAACTGGCGTACATCCTAGGCCTAGCCTACAAATAAATACATACAAAGAATGATTTTAGCTAAGACCTCAAAACAAGCAAGTAACTTAATAATATTATGCCTACAATATTAAAGGTAAATAGATTGTAGAGCGAAAAAAACAATACAATTGAAAATCCATGATTGCAAATTAATAAAAATCAAGTAATGTAAGTTTTGTAGAATTACGCTTACTTAACACTTAATGCATATTTTGTTACCTGAGACATAGGCAACAATGGCACAACACATTCTAATTAGTTGTTCAATTAAAATCTTTCTCCCAAATAGATATTAGTTGTATATCCCATAAATTAGTTAATCGCATAATTCCGTACGGCAGCAATTCATTCCACATCAACATGCTTATCTTTTGGTATAATTTATAACTTCAACAAGTAAACATCAGTGCGATGGTGATCTATTTAATTTAACAAATAGGTCTGGCAAAATATCAATTAAATTTTATTTAAAAACGTAACATAACAGCGAGCAGATATAAATGATAAAAGGTTATGTTGGTTTCAGCATACACAGCGACAACTCAGCTGCGATGGGGGAATATAAACTGATTATAGCAACTACAATACATTAGTCAAATCATGTAGCCTAAACAACTTAAGTTCTGTCAAAAATTCCGGAAAATAAGTTTTTTTAATACATGAAAATAATTGCTCGATTATAGTTTATTACCTAGTTTAAAATACTTAAAATCTAACCAGAGAATTTCATTGAAATCAAATTAGTAATAAAAAAGCCTTTTGGGGGTCTAAAATTCGCCTAAGTGAAATTTAAAGTCGATCGTATAGAATTTTTATACTCTATGTTCCATAGAGTAGGTAAAAATTCAATTAAAACTATTGGCTCAAGATAATTTCGAATTTTGGTCGAATTTTGACCAGTAGGCGGTCCCTAGTTAATTAATAATGATCAAGCGTAGAACGCATCACTTAGGGGTAAGGAAAGGAATCATCATAATTTGAATCTTGTAGTCCCGTTGTTATGATTTTATTTTGTGATCATAAATCACATTTATTTGTATTATAACACAGTTTTATACAAATATTAAACACTAACTTCATTCCACCCTGAATTTGTTGTCTTCAATAAAGCATTTTACAAGTTAGCCTGGCATATAAGGATTGTTTCGCTTGTTTTAAATCAAACCAATCAAGATAACTGTGGAAATGTAGACACTTAAAAAATTTCAATTACGTCAATAGAATCCCACGAAATGTCTGAGTTAATTTAGCAGCTATAATTGTCACAAACTTAATGAGCTGAAAGAACTCTTGATAATCAATTATTTTAGATTATTTTATGTAACTTCTGATATGTCATAGCATTCAATGTCCCGTTTAATGTCACGTTTTTTCACTAGAAAGGTCTCACAATATATCTTTCATGGAATTTTCTCAGTGTCTTTTAAAAATTAAATTTTGGATTTTACCTTGAAGAATTTAAACTTTAACTTGAGTAAACTTGAGTTTTAAGGTCTTGGTAACAAATAACTTCTTATGAAACATGCAATCAAACTTTGCAAAACTCCGTTGGCCTGCATGCCGCTATGTTCAAATCAAACTTTAACACGATTAAACGCTTCATTAGGGAAAGAGGATTTTCAATTTATCATTAGGCAATAATAGCTCTCAGCCAATATTTATGTCCATCTTCATATTACTTTTCGATTTGCACGATTACACTTGTATGAATAGTAAAACTCTTCCTACAATCAATTTTTTTTTGTTTAATCTATGGCTAATAGAGACTTCAATCAAATAAAAACTTTTGGAATAAAACTTGAAGATACCTGATTTTTCCTTGGTTTATTAAATTTAGAACGAGTGATTGTTAGTTAATTCATTGGTTTCTTTCTACTCATAATTTTAAGGAAAAGTTTTATCGTGCATGACATTTTCTGAGTTGTTTTTTCAATAACTCCTTCTTAAAATTTTGAACAGTATATTGAAAGAAATTATAACATAATTTAATTCTTAGAATAAATTCCATGCCATAATGTATTTCTTCCAAGTATTTTGTATTGAGAAATTCAATACATTCGAAATATACAACTGATTTTCATATAGTCCATAGTATTTTTTATTAAAGTCCTTAAAGCTGATGTGTGCAATTCATTATGGGTAACTACGGAGTCTTCAATTGCGTATACTCTTGCTGCAATCAAAATTTATCAAAGGACGCTAATGAATTCCACACTGGTTTTGATAAGCAATTTAGAACAAATATTTTTATATCTGGTATAATAACATATTGGAGGATTTGTAATGGAAAACTCTTGGTGTTGTTTCAATATCAAATACACTAATGCCGGAACAAATCTGCCAATTGTTCAATCACTGCTTTGCTTTATGTTTTATTTAGTTCATATTAACAAAAGTATTTCAAATATTCATACAAGAATTTCGAATTGATATGGCGGAAAAAGTAAAAAAATTCCTCCTCCCACCTAATGAATGTTTTAAATAATTAAAGTTACAAAAGATAGAAATACCTGCAGTTTTCAATATGTCAGAAATGTACAATATTCTACTTCATATTGTATTGTTATCAAAGAATATCTAGTTTCAAGCATAACATTACTCTAGGACGAATCGTTAAAATACGGGTAAAATGATAACTCCAATTTCAAACTCACATAACTATCGGTATTTTCCTTATAAACACGGCTTGAAACGCAAAAGTAACTTATTATTTTTGACGGGTGGTAACTTAAAAGCTTGAACGTTTTTCAATTCCACTATAAATTTTAATATCAACTCGATGTATCTTAACTGTGGTTGTTGTAATGTATAGAGTTGTATTGAAGTAAAATTTAAGTGGTCAGTTAATTACTTATGAATTCAACGAGATTTAATCAAGGTGTAGATGGTTTTGGGTTGAAAGATTATCATTTAAAATAAATAGTTTTTATCCATATACACATTTTTAAAATACTGTAATTAATACCGGAAACAGAGTGGAATTTAAAATACCTGGAAATATGTTTCCATTTAGCAACATTTTCAAATATTTCAAACAATACATGACTCCACAGCAATTTTCCCTGATTTTTGTTTATACAACAGTAACATTTTATTAAAATTGTTCCACTCTCAGATTTTAGTGGCCATAGCGGTATTCTGCTATAGAGCCTGAAACTATTCTTTAGCTAAATATTATCTATTCTTCAATGTAAAAAAAAAAAAAAAACAAAAAAAAACTATGTGAACTGTGAAACCCTTTTTCTCTTGAGTTGTATTAGGATATCATCAATGGTCCCATGTACTTTGATGACCGGGACGGTGGCGTCGTCCTGTAATTCAGCTACTTGGAGGTCACATATTGTGGATAGTAAAAGAGATGGCTTTTAAAAGGATGCGCGATATTCCCTGGTGGGGATTAACGCCCGCACTAGTGAATACTAGTTCATCCATAAAGGCCATTCTCATAATTGAGACCAATTCTTATATATGAGGTCGAAATTGTTATTCCTATCCCACGTTTAGCTGTAGGTCCCTAGATACTATTGACTGTTGGGCTATTAATAAACCTGTCTAAGGAGAATGTCGGCCTTAGTCAGCAGTAACAAGACTACAAGATAGCCCCAAAATCATTTTGCACTCATCTCTCACTCATACTTGGCTTAAAGTACCTACTTTAGTCAGGTCGCCATTTCAATAAATGTATAAGGTATAAGATGAATCAAATGTTAAATTATTTAACACGATGAGTAAAGTCTCTCGTTTGATTCCCCATAAGACGCCAAAACAGGGCGTAAGAGGTTGTAATGTCTTGTGAGTTGAGGGGTACAATTGCTCTATAGGGATATCGGAGAACCCGCCTCATCTGACTTGCAAATGTGAACGTTTCCGTACTGAGCTATACCATGCGACTGTGTTTACATTGCAACGTGTACGTGCAGCGGATAGGATGGTAAAGGCAACTTCTTATCAACACTGAAATTCAACACAGAAAACACCTTTATGAAACAATGTTCAATACATTGTTATGGTCCATCCATTCAATAGATAACTGTTTGTAATTTCAATAAACGCTGGTTAAAATCCACACTGCAATTTATAAAACCTGAAAATATTGTTGGTTGAAAGCAGAAATACAAGAATTACGTTCGTATTGATTTTTCATTTTTTGGGGCTTGTCATACTGAGAGATGCCTTTGATGTGATTGACAAAATTTAGTATAACGGATATATTCTCAAATAAACTATTTGGAAAATAGGTTACAGAATAATAATGAAATGTATAAAATATTCCAAAAAAAATTAATTAAACTTACTAGGCTTCATCTACTATTTAAACAAATCTTATTTATGTAAGATATACATTACAACATAAGCACAGTATTCGGCAAGATAGCATTTACACAGTTTGAAGAAAGTAAACGTGTTTTTAATGTAATCCGAATTGGTTGTTTTCCCACTGTTTTGTTACAATTGATCTGGGCCGACACATCAAGTGCAAAAGCCAGTAGAGAACGGTTTTCTCATAAAGTCAAGAACGATCGTAAACAAGGGCATAAAATCGTGTTTGTTGAACCATAAAATATTCCATTGGTCTTGCTCTCTTTGAGGTCTATGTTTGGATTTGTCATATTGATATATGAGTCTTAAACAACAAATGTTAGATTCCACGCGTTAACTTTAAGTACTGAAAAGCTTATAATACATGGCACAGCTGTTTGGCAAATGTGTGTGGCCAATTGATATTGAAATCTTCTTCTTAAATTACAAGAGTGTTAATAATCTGTTCAAACCTTTTTTTCATGTTAAAATCTCTTGATTACTGCATATTATTCACCATGTTTACTATAATATTTAAGTATTGCGTGGCAATAAGGTAAAAAAATTTAAGTGTAAGCTTATTAAATTTATAAGTTCACACATTTTGGTCATGGCAAAACAGCGGTTTAAGAGTGTTTTCACCTATTAAAAATATTACATAAAAGCAGGATTTGAGGGCCGCGATTTAATAAAAATGTGATGATAAAACTAGCCTACCCTTCCAGCTGGATGATAAAACACCTTATTTGCAAGTCTAACAAGCGCCTTCCAATATTGCGATTATACTCCATTAGCTTTGTTACTTCTAGATTTCATTTCATTCGTGGACTTTGAATATTTCACCTTTATTAAAACACTTCAGTAAAACTTTTGTATACTGAAGCTGTAGTATTATGTTAAATGTAGAATCAAGAGTTGTTAAAACTTAATAAAAAATAAAAACATGTCAATTACGTTTCTGTTTTTAATAATAAAACATTAATTAAACAGATTTTATAAAATACAATTTAAAACTTTATTTCTATGTGTAAATTAATCATTTTACCTCGATACTAAACCTGTTAAACTAATCAGATCTTAAATATAGTTTTGGATTCTCTTCATAACTTTAGATCGAAGTTCTATTTATACACTTGGCAATATGTGTATGTTCTAGGTTTCATTCTTGTTACTCATTTTTATTAAATAAAATTATGTGTTAAGGTAATATTTTACTTCTATGTCTAACACTTCGAAATATGGTAATATTTTAATATTATGTGTGTGAAATTTCTATGTAATTAATTGGATAACTATGAAACGAAAAAACCATGTTTGATGCAAAATATGTAAAACTAGTTATCTTGAAACCAACATGTATTTTTTCACAAAGCTTTCTCATTTATTACTTACTGCTTTCCGAAACTGATATAAGTTTTGAGAATCATTCTGGTAGGCTCGTCCCGTTTTAAAGACAACACCATTTACGAAATTTCTCCAAACTTCTTCAAAGAGATTTCTAAATACACACTTTTCCCAGAAAAAAACTGGCGTTGAACTCTTTTGACACTCTTGAGGGATTTTGATGCGGGATATTTCTCCTGTCACTTGACGTTTCGCGCTTGGACAGTCGAGAGGATCGTCAGCGTTGGCGGTGACAGGTGAAGTGACCACGCCTCGCCAAGTGATGTGCTGGATATACCTGGCGCGACAAATACCGGAGTCTCATTTGTATCGCGCATTACACGAGCAAAACATTCCTACTACAATGTATCTCATGTTATTTTATACGTTATAGTTTATACAGTACATACGTTATACATTACAGATTTATGCCTAAAATTCAGTCTGTTTCTTTATATTAATATAATATGTTAATTGGGATTTCCACTCTTAAGGACATGAAATTGTAATGGGCCATGGATTCTTGTTGAGCACGTGTCAGGATGTGTAAAATTTCGTGGCTAGAAGACGGAATTTTATCAAAACCAGTAATGTATTGTATTGAATGTTTTTGTCTTCATGTTTGCTTGCACATTTATCACACCAATGGCAAAAAACGCATTAAAATTTCAAAATAATTTGATTATGAATGGGTAGCTGAGTGGTTATAGTGCTCGCCTTTGAATCCAAAGGTTGCCGGTTCGATCCTGAGAAACGTTAGTTTGTTAAAAAAACTTTAAGTTTCGATTCCGGACCCAGTTGCCATTTGTCATTGGGCTGT
Organism: Neoaliturus tenellus; assembly: GCA_030545055.2. Taxonomy (NCBI): domain Eukaryota; kingdom Metazoa; phylum Arthropoda; class Insecta; order Hemiptera; family Cicadellidae; genus Neoaliturus; species Neoaliturus tenellus. Next base: position 317,381,818 of record CM061531.1, read on the forward strand.
TAATTAATAATGATGTTTTCTAACAACTGGTCGATGTTAGATAGTAACAAGACTGGGGTTTAGACCGTTCTCCGTCAAAACGTAAAAAATGCCACTGGCGTAGATACGCAAAAAATAAATAAATAAATAATGTTAATACTAGACCATATTACAAAACAATTATTGAAATAAGTTGTTTTAAAAAACTGTAGAGGTAAAGGTGCTTGATACAGTTTAAACGTATGTTTACCAACAAATACATTTAAGTGAAAAGTATCTTTAAAAAGTTCTGGGGCAAGCTTTAGAAGAATGCTAAAGTTAATTTAATGCTGTATGCTAAAGTTTTAAAGAATAGAGAAAGGAGTGTCTTTAAGACCAACCCCACCTTTTGAGTTCAACATTTCATGTTAGGTTCACTGAAAAAATGTTAGCCTAACGTGTAGTTTATTATAATCAATCATATAATATATTATAAATTTATATTACTAAACGCGATATCACTTTACATTCACAGTAAAAAGAAATTAATTACTGTGGAAAAATTGCATTATTTTAAATAAGTTACCTACCTTTTCAGCTCAGTATTGAAAAATTTTTTATTATTTTTTAAACATAGTTTTCCGAATTTCAATTTTCATATATCACACAATTGTGTCACAAAAGTTCAAATAAAAGTGTTGAATTGGACGCATGTTGTAGATATGAGATCCAATACAAACTTAATTTGGCCAGACAACGGAAATGCTCACCAATAAAGCGCTCCACACTCGTCAAATTATTTTAAAAATATATTTACCCTTTCGATAAATAGCTTTTTTAAATACGTATTTGTTATGACCATGTAGAACAGGTTTATTTCTCTGAGAGTTAATATCCTACATTTTATTCAATTTGTTATAGAAATATTTTATTGAACAACAAAAAAATACTACTTACGTAGCGACTTGCTCTTAAGTGAACTAGAGGCCAACCCGTATGTAGTTTTTTATACGAATAAGTTTGAATTCTGTCAATTCATGAACGAATCCAATATTATATTCTGTTGTTTTCCACTGTATCTGTATAGTTTTATGTTCAAGGACTGACGGGTGCATTTGTCAAACACTTGTTACTCTTATGCTTTTAAGCATAAACAAATATATGCTATATGATGTGTTTATAAACAAATAAGATAAAAAAAACTCCTAAAAGCCCTGTCATGGGTATCCTTTTACAGTCCTGGAGCTAATCCCTGAGGGTATAAAGATAATAGCTTAAAAGCCTATTCCAAAGGTAATGGAATTTTTTAAGGGATTACGTTTTACAGAAGAGGGCTGTAGTGGCGTGTGAAAAAGGGCCAGTGAACCTTAAAGGGAAGCCAATAAGCTGGGGTATTCGTTCCCCGTGGAGCCAATGTTGGCGGAAAAGTCGCTACCAATAAATCTCTTGTGATTTAAAGTGCTCCTAAACATGTTGCACTACATACTTTTGTGTCATTGCATAAACAAACGTCTGTTAACTATCAATAAGTTCAATACAAAATCCCTTTCGTCGTTGATTTGAAATTCATTTTCCTTATGTGGTAAAATATTCATTCCTCCATTTGCGCTTAAAAACTGTGTAACATGTGGTATCAAAGCATTTCATGTCATATATACTGAAAATCGCAACAATGAGGTATTTAAGAAAATACAGTTGAAAAGTACTTTTTTTATTCACTTATGTTAATACTTTGATTTATTTAAAAGTTTAGGTGACATCACAGACTCCAAAAGATTATTATTAAGTTTTCGTGTAGAGCAAACTGAAACTTAAACCTTTACTATAACAATTAATAATATAGGTATACATTCATAATGCATATAATTGATACTTTTAACTAATCACAATTTATCTATTTAAAAGAAAGACATGTTATGACGGGCAGTGACAATTTATTGTAAGTTTTATTTAATAAATTCAATCTCTTTGGGTATTAACATTAGGTAAGGGTGACTTTTGGGAACCAAACGAATTTGAAACAATTGTCAAATCGTTATTGTACGAGTTAAGGAGTTTTGGTTATGGCGTTGTCTTCAGTATATCTTGTCATTTTTGCCTGAATGTATAACCATTCAATATAGCACCTTATTATTTTATTCAACACCTTTTTTAAAATTCTAGATTGTCACAGTAAAGCGTATATTTATTCAAAATTTAAAGATCAGTCGAAATGACACACTTTTAAGATAAAAAAATTTTTAAGTTAAATTCAACGCATTAAGAACAACAAGATCAGAAAATAATGTACAAGGCCAAACATCCTGTTAGAATAGTAAACTAAGCTTAAGAGTCATCTTCACCCCTGGGCCAGTAGCCCATTGTTGCGCAGTGGGCAATGATAACCATATGGCTTTTAATGCAAAACACGGTATTTTATTCCCCTGTTTCGGATTCCGTTTTTCAACCGATTTTCTTTAAAATTGGTAAGTGTTTAGTTGAATAGTTATATTAGGCCCCTCATACCTCAAATTTTTTTTTAAATTTAACTAATATTACTAAGGAAAATCCAGTTACTTTGCAACGTCACAGACAGTAAATTTTGTTACATTTTCAAAATTTTGAGGTATGAGGGGCATAATATAACTATTCAACTAAACATTTACCAAGTTTAAAGAAAATCGGTTGAAAAATGGTGTCTCAAACAGGGTAATAAAATACCATGTTTTAGCATAAAACCCGTTTGTTTAACATTGCCGACTGCGCAACAATAAGCTACTGGCACAGGGGTGAAGATGACTCTTAAGCTTCTCATGCTTTTCTGCGTGCAGTCGGACTGCTTCTGATTGCAGCAGTTCTAACTTAAGGCAATATTTTGGGTGTTTTGACTTTTAACGCTCAGGCCTACAGGAATATTTGGATTTTTATTTTTTTTCTGTTTGTTGTTTTTTGAATGGGTGCATTGAATAATCCCAACTATGTGTTTTCTTGGAAGTATATCATTCGACTGACCTTGATTTTTTTTTTTAATAAATATACGCTTTGAATCCTAGTAAATTTACGATTTCTAAGAAAAAAAGTCTTGTATGAAAAAAACAAGGCACTATATTTACTAGTTATAGGTGCGGTGTGATTGAAAAGTCCCGGAACGGTGAAATATATTTTTTACCATTGTAGATAAAGTAATAATACTTGGTATATCAATAATAGCCATAAATGTCTACTCTTTTAAGCTATTTATCACTTTTTTATTTCTTAACGGCCCACGAGGAGTCAGACAAAATTCTTAAATAGCATCATAGGTAGAGTTTGGTATTAAATTTAAGGTCTTACTTAGCTGAGTACAATGCCGCAAACTAGACTTCGAAATGATGATCGAGACGGAAATGGCAGGCAAACAAAATTTCCACGAAAATCATATGGATAAAACTTAAAATTGCAATAACTTTCTTAGTACTCGACCTTTTCATTCGGGGTTGTGGATTATTATTCTAAATGCAAAGACGTTTAAAACTATGTATGATGTGACAAGGGCCAAAGCAGATTTCTGTAAGACTTCCGAGAGTGACATCCCTTAAACATTGTGTAAAATGAAACTTCTTTGGCCCTCGTCACATCATACATAATCTTAAACATCTTTGCATTCGGAGTAATAAGCCACAAACCCGACATCAAAAGGTTGAGTATTTAAAAAGTTATTGCATTTTTAAGTTTTACCCATATGATTTTAATGGTAACTTTGTTTTCCTGCTATTTCCATCTCGTTTAAAGCGTAGTTTGCGGCATTGTACTCACCTAAGTAAAACCTTTAATTTAATACCAAACTCGAACTATGCTGCTATTTAAGAATTTTGTCTGACTCCTCGTGATCCGTCCCGCTTAAGGGATAAAAAAGTGATAATTTTTCACTGTACACTAAAATAGCAAGACATACTGTAGACAAGGATGTAACCTAAACATCCATAACTCGTACAATAACGATACAACTGTTTCATTTTCGCCCAGTAGCCACAAGTTACCCTGTTTAAATATTTAATAATAAGAAATTGTTATTAAATTAGCTCGAACATTCGTGATTATTTCAAAGATCTTTATACTCCTATAACTAACGGACGGCGCCGTTTTCATCAAAACGGCCAAACTTAAAATCTTGTTGATTATTAAGTGAAATCCTTCACACGAGCAGAACTCGTGTTTCATTCGGAACCTCATTAGGCTTTGACTTTATGGCTTTGTAAATCTCGAGGTCTTGAGGTATTCATTACAGGCGCCCTCACTACATTTCTGCGATATTATTAAGTTCTTACTGCTGCTCCCAACATTGATTCCTTTAACATAAAAATTCTGGAGAGGAAAAATTTTATTAATTCTTGAAGCCGAAAAATTAATTGAGAGAAATTATCAATATTGTTAATATACTACTATAATTGATCTTATACTATAATAGTTGACAGTAGTTGTAAAAGAGTGGTTTAGTTTACACATATCTACATGAGGATATTTGTTTGTTTAGGAATAAACAATTATTATAGTTATTTTAACACAATATAGTTGAAACAAAATTGTGTTGCGATAAAAATAGTCTATGATTGTAAGATATAGTAGTAGGAGCTGTCCATAAATTACATCATTTGAAAATAGGGGGGGGTCCAGATTGAAAATAAAGGTAGGGTGATGTGCAAGGGGGGGGGGGTCGGCTTTGATATGACGTCATTTTTAAAATGATGTTTCATATCAAATTTTGACAGTAAAACAATGATATATTAGTACACAATTCAACTATTATAAAATAATTATCTAAGAAAATACACTAAACCAATTTTAGACGTTGTTTTATACTTTACTTTTCCATTGAGAAAGTCATCTTGGCTTCATTTCTGCAGGAAAATTCAGATTGGATTGATCAATGTAAACTAAACGCTACCTTGTTTAGTTTATCAGGTAGCGTTCGTCAGATCAAGGTTAGTAGAAAAAGCGTTTACTTAAAAGGGAGGTTTTGTTAAAAATTGTGTAATTTTTCTGAGGGAGGGGGGGGGGTCAGACAAATTATTATGGTAGGGTAATTATAGGGGGGAGGGTCCAAAAAAAGGCCAAAAAGCGATTACGTAATTTATGGACGGCGTTTAATAACATTTTTAGCTTGTGATTTTGCAAACTCAATATTAATCTTTACTACAAAGACCAGAATCAATCGGTTGTTGGTTTTAAAATTTCTCAATCTTTGTCGGATGAAGGTTGCACAAAATGTACTTGGAGCAATAGAATTCAACTACTGTTTTAGAACTGCTACAATTCAATAGAACAGAAAACATGTGGAACAAATAAAGCTGAACCAGTATCAGTTTTGTTCACTCGATAACAATTTATAGTGACATTTAAATCTTTCTGCTGCGAAGAAATAGTTTACAAGTGGTGCCATATTTTACTGGCTTGTTTACTACCACTCTACCTGCCCCTATATCCGGTGGCTCCTGGCTACTTTCATAAGTCACTCTTATCCATTGCACTGGCAACGGTATAAGCTACCAAGAAATAGTGTTACATTACGTCCTCTTTTCTTGGAGTAGTCCTCTTTTTAGATCATAAAAAACGTTCGGGTGGACTTTTTAGAGTCAGGCTGAAAACTGAATTTCTGTATTTAAGTTTTACCAACACCTAAGAAGGTTTTGTATATTGTTTCTTTGTCCAGATTGTTCTCAAATCGTAGTTTGAATATTATTTAGACTGTTAAATCTAGAGTTGTAATACCACATTTACTTTTACTTTATTGAAACAGTTTGTAGGATATGGTGCTTCTTGTAGATGGACGTTAGCGCCAATAACAGCCGGATTGTATTGTAATATTGTTGTCAGCCGCCAATCTCTATCGAGTTAATGATTGAGGCTATATTTTAGCACATGGCTTTCCATTTGGTATGGCTTAGTTTGATGAACGCATTAGTTCTTAATAAAATTAGATTATTTATTAGTGCCTAAGAGTAAAATAGTCTTTGAATGACACTAATTGTGAAAGTAAATGAACCTCGTCTTTGTTTAGGGTACTGTAAATTTAGTTTAAGTTTAAAAACTTCATTAGCAAATAACTATAATATAATACTTTCAAAAATCTTAAGTTAATTTTAGGTTCAGGTGAATTTAAAGAACTCCTCTTTATGAACGTAAAGTGAATCCTTTTTTTATTTTTGCTTGTTTATAGTTTGTATTAGGATAATTATCATTAGCATTATCTTCATAGTGGTCTTAACATTTTACAATTTTTTCTCATATTTGTGTCGTCAATTTGTAGAATTTATATCTAATAAATAACAAAATAAAACTTACTAATTTAATCAAACCTTCTTATTAGCCTACTTTCCTAATTATTGTATTAAATTATAAAAAAATGTTCACCTTATTTAGTTTCCTAAGATGAATTTAATTATTTGATAAACCTTATAATTGTAAATTTATACATTTGTTTTTCTCTACTCTGTGATATTTCATTAAAAGGAAGGGGGATGTCAAGAATAATTTAGATTTTTGTGATTTATTTATCTCACAAGCGAATAGTACTAAGTGTCCTTTTTTCAACCGGGAGAATATGGCAACCCAAGAGAGTTGTATTTAATGCATTGATCAAGATGAAAACAGTTTTTCACAATAAATACGGTTGTACACATTCCCGCTACACGCTACTTCAATCAGGTCTCTACCATTATGTATGAGCACTGTTAACTACTTTTCAACCCTAACCTAGAAAAATGCGTTGACTTACACTCACTTAAATCCAAATTGTAACTTAACTGAGAACATAGAGATTCACATAAGATAGGCTTGGTAAGGTAGATGTATCAAGTTAGTTGACATAGATTGCTAATGCCTCTGAAGATTTAATTCTAATGAAGGCCACTATGTGATATTAATAAGAATTAACTAAAATAAATTAGTAGCAACAATGAAATCTTACATTACTCGATTAGGAAATTTCAAAGGAAATATTATACACCGAAACAGACAGTAAAGAATGGGTTTTAGGCTTTATTATTCCTAAATGTTTTTGAAAACAGATCGAAAATAAATTTCAAAAAGTTTACAATGTGAATTGACCGCTATTGTTATTAATAATGCTACACAAATAGCGTTCTTTCTCTGGTTTGAGATTTTATCTTTGTTTTTTTATGACAGGGCAAAGAATACAAATCAGCTATAATAACTTTAGTTATCTTTATATCCAGTTTTATATCACCTAGTCCAATCTAATGTATGTACTAACAATAATAGTAAGTAAATTGCTTTCTTTTCTTAAACTGAAACTGATTACATATAAAAAATGTTTTTTTACTTAAAAATTGCCCTGAAAACCTTGTAAATCATGTAAAAACTAAATACGTTTTATTGCCAATCTTGGATTAAATCACACACACAATTTTCATGTGTTGAGCTCTGAGATATGTTATTTAACAAACACATTAACCCATGTAATCTTTTATGAAAATAATGCGGTGATGAACATTCATAAATAAAACCTACACTTGGCAAATGTTGGTATGCCTCCTTATTTATTTTTATTTAAAAGTCAAAATAAGTAATAAAAACACGTCATGTTTGTAATATACGGTATATTTAATTACTTTTGCTTCCCAGCGTTTGCCGTAAATGAAATAACTGAATGTCCTTTATGTTAAGAAAAAACGAATTGATTTTTATTAAATATTTGTAATATACAGGGTGTCCAAAAAAAACCATTATAACAATACCCATTTTCAGTAAAAAATTATTTTTTTCCAATGTGTATTTTCAAAATGGCGGCCATATTAAAATTTTAAACTCAAATATCTCAAAAACGGTCAGTTTTATAAAAATGTTTCAAGAGACAAAAAAGGTGACGAATTAAATTATCTAAATATTGATACCAAGTTTGTAAGGACCCGACAACAAATAACGGAGTAATTGAGATTTTTCTCTTAAAGTAACCTAAATTCGCATTAATCATAGAGCAAAATCAGTGTTTTTCTGCAGGAAAACCACAATAACTCCGTTATTTGTTGTTGGATCCTTACAAACTTGGTATCAATATTTAGATAATTTAATTCGTCAACTTTTTTGTCTCTTGTAACATTTTTATAAAATGTACCGTTTTTGAGATATTTGAGTTAAAAATTTTAAAATGGCCGCCATTTTGAAAATACACATTGGAAAAAAATAATTTTTTTACTGAAAATGGGTATTGTTATAGTGAAGGTTCATGCCAAATATTAACTTAATACAATGATCCGTTACGGAAACAAAAATTATTTAGTGTAAAAAACAAAATGGCGGCTAGCGGGTTAACGAAGCATTTTAGGACATATGTTTACAGGAACTTTTTTGCTTATTTTGACGTGCGCAATAACCTGGAAAAGTTTGTAAAGGTTTTTTCTGGACACCCTGTATACAGGGTGTCCAAAAAAAACGTTTACAGACTTTGGGATGTGATTCCTGATACAAAAGTAAAGAAAAAAGTTCCTATGAAGGTATGTCCGAAAATGCATATTTACCCAGATATCCGCCATTTTGTTTTTTCCACTTAATATTTTTTATTTCGGTGACGGATTGCTCTAGGAACTTCATATTTGGCATGGATCTTAATAATACTAATGTCCATTTCCACAAAAAAAAATATTTTTTTCCGATGCATGTTTTCAAAATGGCGGCCATTTTAAATTTTTAAACTCAAATATCTCAAAAACGGTAAAATTTAAAAAAATGTTTTAAGACACAAAAAAGTTGACAAATTAAATTATTTAAACAGTAATACCAAGTTTGTAAGGAACCGAAAACAAATAACGGAGTTATTGTGGTTTTTATGCAGAAAAACACTGGTTTTGCACTATGATTAATGCCAATTTAGGTTATTTTAAGAGAAAAATCTCAACAACTCCGTTATTTGTTGGCAGATCTTTACAAACTTGGTTTTGTTGTTTAGATAATTTAATTTGTCAACTTTTTTGTCTCTTGCAATATTTTTATAAAATTTACCGTTTTTGAGATATTTGAGTTTAAAAATTTAAAATGGCCGCCATTTTGAAAATATGCATCGGAAAAAAATAATTTTTATTATGGAAATGGACATTAGTATTATAAAGATCCATGCCAAATATGAAGTTCCTAGATCAATCCGTCACCGAAATAAAAATTATTAAGTGGAAAAAACAAAATGGCGGATATCTGGGTAAATATGCATTTTCGGACATACCTTCATAGGAACTTTTTTCTTTACTTTTGTATCAGGAATCACATCCCAAAGTCTGTAAACGTTTTTTTTGGACACCCTGTATATTGATAACACTGGATTTTGGTAAGCTCTCAAGAAGTAGTTGAATTAAGAGAGTTAAATCTTCAAGACGCAGTCCCAAGGGTGGCTTTGGCCTATATTGTACTTCGCATTAGGCCTATTCATAGAAACATATAATTAGTTAAAATATTTCACAACAAAATATTTCTGATAATGCTTTTTAAGTATTCAAATTCCACTCAGAAAATAGCTTAAATATCTACGAAAAATGAAATGCCTAGAGTGCAAGCTTTAATTAACTGTCCATCAGCAATGTTTATTTAAGAGTTGATCAATTAGATGTGTTATGTTGTAACTCAATTTTCTTTGTAGAATTTAACCAATAAAAACACAAGATCTTCAGTAGAGATGTTAACAAAATTCATTGAGTTATATTTATGGTTCAATTTTTTTTGTCTTAAATAATTTCCAAGGCATAAATTATGTAAATTGATCTGGATCATAAAATTTAAGTTTATTCCATACAAGTTCTGGATCATTCTTTATGATTGTGCTTTTTTTTTACTCCATGTGAAGTTTGCCAGTTTCATCAAGTGTAATCTCCCAGGCCGGTCACTGTAAAAATATTTTAAAATATTATTGCACTTTAAAAAATTAAGTTTATTGTGCTTCAAATAATATTGTATGGTTTTTTAAATCTTTTATAGTCCTAAACATTCAAGTCCAAACACATCATGAGGATTTGTTCTATATGGCAGCAAGTTGAAAGAAGAATGCAAGTTAATAATGACCTGTCGATAAATGTGGGAAAGTGTAAATATCTTGTTGTTGGAAACGATATAGTGGAAATTCTGCCGTTAGAAGATGGACTGAGGGGGTTAGAAAAGCTAACTATTTGAGAGTAAAGTTCGACAAGTCTGGAAGTAGCGGTAAAGAAGTGGAAGAGAGGATATAGAAAGGAAGGAAAATAACAGGAGCTTTTAATTCGGTTAGGTGGGATAGGGGTGTTTCAAAGAAAACAAAGAAAAGAATTTATAAATCTATAGAGCAAACTGTGGTGCTGTACGGGTCGGAAGTCTGGGATTTGAAGCAAAAGAACATGGGAAAGTTGTTGGCTACAGAAATGGATGTGCTCAGGAGGAATTGTAGGAAGACAAGGTTGGACAGAGTGAGTAACGAAGATATAAGAAGAGAAATGGAAATTGATAGAAATATAAATTATGAAGTACAAAGGAAGCACTACAGTATTAATTTCAATTATGAGGCACTACCTTTATGGCGACCGTTAGAAGAGCGAAGATACAGGCAAATATCCTCTTGTCAGAAAAATAAAATTGTTTTGAATTTACACAGGACACAAAACACAAACACATTAACATTGACGCCACAAAATTGATACCCGACGTTTCGAGAAACCGCACAACGTTTCCCGTTATCTATGGCGAACTTGAGGTTAAAAATTCACGCGATTACGTAACCTTGCCGAGAGCCGGACCACGACAGGATATCATTTAATAAATATTGGATATCATTATCGTGGAAAAGATATCAAACTTTTGCATTGAAACGCCACGTTGCATACATACTACAGTACTAATACTACAAAAAGTTAAATATCGACTGTATAAGGTAAGACAGGATTTGTAAACGTAAATCTACAAACCACTTTAATATTTTATTATTGCTGTTTCATACATACATTGTATAACCATTCGTACGTACTACGAACTAATTTGTATGTAATACGAGTAATATTCCCCACATTATTTCAAATACAGTCTTTTGCATTTAGTAAATGTAAAAGTTTTAAAATTAATTAAGCTTTTGGGGTAAGTATCTTAGTGTAAAAACAAATTGTATTCAGTTCTCCTTTTAGGACTGTAAAATTCCTCTGAAAGAGTTTTCAACCATAAAATATCGCATAAAGAGAGTTACCACCGTAAGGAGATTGGCTATTCCGTCAAGTCAACTTGACAATCATTTTATTTCCAACTTTCGAGGGAATATAAACGGTTCTGAGAAATAATCGTAAACTCTTCCATCATCAAAAAACAACCTCTTATTCAATAGATAATTATATTTTATAAAAACTTCATAAAACTTATAGTTTTATTTATTTTTATTTTATTTATTTTATTTTTTTTAGTTTAACTTATTTCCTTTAACTAAATATGCTGAAAATGAACAGTAGCTTTACTAATGAAAAATAATACCGTATTAATGAAACTACATATTACATTGCATAATATGTAAGGGTATAATCGATATAAGATTGTTATAGTAAAATTAAAATAAGCGGAGTTAATATTTATACTATAAATATTACTGGGTTCTCACAAGATAGTTAAAAATCCAAATGCTTTAAAAAATCCATTATGAATTAAAATTCATGACAATAGCAATTTCCATATTGTTAGAACATTATTCTTTGAAAACTGTAACAAGCCAAATCACGCATTTAAAGAGCATGTAATTTTCAAAATAATACTGCAGTTGAGATTAATGAGGGAATGATTACATCTAAATTCGTCCGGGTTGTTTGTTGTAACGCCCCATTGTGAGAGTGCGCATGTGTGCGTGTGTGCGTGTGTGTGTCTGTGTACGTGTGCGTATGTGTGTGTGCGTACCGGAGCGACGACGCGTTTTTCCACGTGGTTTCACATTGTAGAGTTGCCAACGTTGTATTTTTTCCTTGCTTCGTCAGTGAATGTTTTGTGCCCGAAATACATTACATTGTATCTTCTGCCGCAATGGAATGCTGACTAAATCGGTTACATTTAAAAACAACATTACCTACAATGGTATGAAATAACCATGAATATAAAAATATGTGTTTTTAATATGTTTTAGCCGTTTTCTTCTCGTTACTGTTTTATTTGGATTTTAAACTTAGCCAACAACAACAACCGAATGTTGTTAAAATATGTTTCCTCTATACTCTTACTTATAATTTTATTACATTTAATTGCTTTTAATCTAATATTGTTGACTGACAAAGGTGGCTTAAAATCAGAACTTTGATGTCTTTAACTCATACCATGTTTTATAATTTCGGATTTCCATTAGAAAAATATAATATATCAATTAATGGAGTAATATTTCAGAAAATCTTATTTCTGAAAACTAAGCCTCCTAATATACAATGGAAAACGATTCATGGGACACAAACAATCAAACTATCAGGGTTGTCTGTGCAAAGGACGGGTTTCCGACCCATTCGTCCCTTTTCACCCCGGAACATTGTCGTAGGCCCACATATAAGGCGCTGAAACCCCCGCCAATATTGGCACCATGACCAATACCGGTTACTTTGTGACAATTTATTAAAATTGAAATTATACTTATAAAAGGTTTTTAACGGTTGATCCACATACTAGGTAAGTGTACTATTTGTTAGATTCATTCAACTCTTAAAACTATAGTAGAACCTTATTTGCATTCTATAATGTACTTCTTAAGAGACTCCATTTTTTATAACGGACACAAATCTTGAACTCACATTCTCTGTACTAAATAACGCTGCAAAATGTTCTTGTTCGCTGGATAAACGTTCTTGGTTAATAACCATCTAGATTCACCCTTGATACGTAATTTACCTTTTTCTAGTTTGTATTGAGCTACTTATTAAGCTGAGTGGCTCATGTTCAAGCTGAAACAGTAAAACAACATATGTTCTTCGTATATGGATCTCATTTATGTACATCACAGCTGTACCTGGAGTACCTCGTTGAACGTACATGAAGTTAGAAAAAACAAGACGTTCACTGGACGTGATTGTTTTATTTGCAATCCTATACTATAATACGAAGAATCTCTGAAGGGATGTGTGTTCCACGATCTCGAAATCTAGCTGTTAGATTTTGCTTAAACTTTGCATTAAAGAGTGTTTCGGCCCAAAAATAAGTTTAGAAACAGTCTCAATCCCAGAAAAAATCAAATTTGATCTAAATTCAAGTTTAAAAATTGTAATTTTTAACATTGGTCTTATGGGTTGCTATTTTGGTAACGAAATAACAACTAAATGTAAACAAAAATAAAGGAACATTAATGTTAAGCAGACCTTTTGAAACAGCTGTTAACTGTGAAGAAGTATAGTTGGTTGTTGGTGAAAATATTAAAATTTAATAAAAAAACGAGCAAGGCTCGGTTAACCTGGTACTTATAATAAATAAGTCGTTGAACAAGTTGAGATATATTTTGTTGTTAAATTAATTATACAATACACGCTAACCATTACTGAGGCATAAGAACTACCGTTATAACGAAGGTCTTTCGCTCTGCTCAAATGAACGCGCTATTTTAAAAAGGTACCGTAGTTTTTCACTGAATAAAACAAAACGCCACTGCTTCTGAGGCCAGCTCTCCCTAGTTACGATTTTTATAATATGTATTATCAGTTATAAAAACATTTTAACTCACTCATTTAACAACTTAAACGGTTAAATTTATTAAATTTTTATTAATTAGTAGGGACACATTTTGAACAATAACAATGCACTTGTTACCAGCTTTAGTGAACAGTAAAATTAATGAAACCAGTAAAGGTACATGAAATTAAAACAGGGGTTTTATAGCTCATTTCAGCAGTGATGTAAAATTTTAACCACCAAGTTACAAAAGAACGATTTTTATATTAACCCGCGAAATAAAATATGTTTGATTGCATTTGTGCCTAGTAAAAAAAAAAAACTCCCCTAAAATATTGTCCTAATTGTGCTTAATTAAATCGACTAAACCCTGAATTTACAAGGCACATTTTTTTTGAATACTACAAATAAGGGTGTTTCCGTTCCCATTAATTATTTACAAATAGATAACCTCCCATCTCTATCCAAAGCTATTTTCAAACCCACATATCAGAAATATACCGATAAATGCGTCATACATTACCGATTGTACTTATTTTTCCATAAAAACTCTGAAAGACTTGATCTTTTCCTACGCTATTGTTGTTCTTAATGTACATTAATGCTTTTACAACACGCTGCGGTGGTTAGCTAGATTAGGTTACAAATCACTTTATTACTTTCCAAGACACCGGCACTACCAGGGGCGTAAAGAAGAAAATGAATGAAGGATGAGTTTAGAATGTGTGTGACGTGTTGTGTAGATTTGTTACTGTCTAAGGCCAGCTGATTCCTTATACAATGTCATTAATCAATAACCAAACAAACAATAGCAGTTGGGCCCAGTTTTAATCCATTAAAAACTACTCTCTTTTCTCAGAATCGAACCATTAACCTTCAGATCCAGAGACAAGCACTATAATTACTCATCCATCCTGTCAATCTTTATTAAGTGCAATCACGTCATAACCTAACTTATCAGCATCAGCACAATATCCTTGATTATTTAAAAAAATCTAAACTGAGTAAATATACAAGGAGACATGTAGTGTATCGAGAAAATATTATTTTCTGATTAAATTCTATTCAATGTCGATGGCATAATATTGTGCGTAACCGAGAGAGACCCACGAACCGTAACATCTGAACCGACCTACCTAAGAATGTCACATACCTGTGTAGGTGCGTACCACGAGATGAGAGCTGGCAGGCAGCACTAGATGACGCACGGCCGTCGCGGCGCACCGCACTGTCTGACTCACTGACTGAGCCGAGCGTCGCGGCGCCCCCCCTCCCCCACTACCTCCCCCCCCACCCCACCTTAGGCTAGGTCCTGCGCGGCGTCTCTCCCTCCCTACCGCTACGCTTCCTTCCTGCCATGATTTATTCTAACTCCACCGAGGCCTCGCTAACTCGTCCCCAACTGCTTTTCTGTTAACCTAGGGAGATTCTTTATCTTGTATTTGATGTTTAAAAGTTTTAAAAGTTAAAAGAATCAAAAAATTTTAATATTTTTTCTGTAATCAAAAATATATTTGTTAAGGTTAACCACCACACACGTGTGTGACGGGTTCCAGAGTCACGTATTGATGCGCATCTGTTATAACTCCATAAGCTTAATATTTACTTTTTATCTATAGATAAGTATCTATATAATAGTATATATATAAGTACAGAATTTATTGAGTGTATTTATTGTGTAGTTTACGTGTCCAAGAAAATGAAGTTACTACCTTACAAAGAACAAGATGGTTTGTGTATTCTTTTGATTTTATTACCAAAGGAATGCACAAGGTAAAATTGACAATGTTAAAACCACGATTTCTTTATGTTTTATCTTCAACATGATTTTTAAATATTATAATATGGATTCTATTAAGCGAATTAAATAATCTAAATAAAAATTTGCAATTGCAGTAAACATATTTGGTAAAAATGTTTGAATCCCTCAGAAGCAGAAAATAGTAAGTTATGCATTAACATACGCAAAAATAAAAAGCTATTGTCAGTATCCAACTCCACCTAATTATCCAGTGAAACAGGATATTCACTTCAGGTGAGTTTTATACTTCAGGGTAAAATCGGTGGATTAAGTATAAAAATTGATTAGCACTGATACAATGATGTATAATGATCATTTCAGAACAAGGTCTTAAAATTATGCATACTGTACCATTTCATCATAAACAACCATATAAATACATATAATATGTATGGCTAATATTTAATATTCTACCCAATAGTAAATCTATTAGACTCCAAAAAAAATCTTTCGAACGAAAATTGCAATTTTAGGATAGTTTCCAGCCATTGAATACGACGTATTTACGACGTAACTACGTTATGAATAGTGAGGTAAATCAAACCTTGAATCAAACAAACCAAATTTTCTTTACAAACTACTAGCTTTCTAACATTTGCTTACTACCATGTCAGCAATGTTTTTAGTAAAATTCTTCACTCAACCACCAATAGAACAGCAAGAGCGTCATTAAGCACAGCATTGATAAATTCATGTCACTTGATAGCATTTGCAGTATTCAACCATTTAGAAACCATACATGGAAAAGCTTTTAAAAAGGGTAAATCGAATAAATCTAATAACTATTTATTTTTTCTTTTTTTTAATATTATGTAGTCACTAAATAAACCTATACATCACATTACACATCATCAATTTTACAATCCACAGTTGTAGTGTGGACCACTTCTTTAAAACGATCAGTGGAACAATGGTGGCAATCCTCTTCTTCGTGAGGACCACAATCTGTCTTGCTCAAGGTGGGGGACAGCCTGTGGTCACTCATCCCTTCGTTGCCGACAAGCATGATTTGGTTCAGGTTCAGCAGGGCTAGCTCAATATTTTGTGCAACGGAGTGCCGAAATGTTGGCGTTCAAAACTAGTGCCAACTAAAACTGTCTCTCCCGGCATCTCAGATATAACGAAACTGTCGTAGGCGACATTCCAAAGGTCTGGGTCGTTTATCGAGCCTTACTCCGCACCGGATGCAACATCCATCGTTCACTGTCCGTATTCATGTCAGATAAATAATAATATTTCAATAAATTTAACAATAGACAATGTATTTTCAACAAGCAACTATTTTAATTTAGACATGGACAACACTAAGACAGTGCATGAAACTCATTTTTTAATAGCTAGATAAAAAATTTAAGAGGATTGGATGAGCTCACTTTGAGAATATGGAAGAAAAACCGCGTTATCGGGAAGAACTTAAAAGTCCCTAATATTTCAGGTTGCGAAGAATTCACCATATGGTAAATATTACATAAAAACATGCTTTTACTGCAAACTGTTTGATCACAGTCGCTCATTTGTTTGTAAAAAACATATAAAGTTGTAACGAATAAATTAGGTGTGTAACTGTTGCATGATTAGTCACGCTGTTGCAAATAGTAAACACGTTTATATTCACAATTATGTGAATACCATTATCCGGAGGAATGAAATTAAATTGAGAAAGAATTTCCCATTTACCATTCGACTGTTTTATAGCTTACGATTTTACGGGCAGTAAATTTCGTTAAATATGGCAGCTATAATCTAGACCAAGCTTTGGTCGTTTGCGCCAGGGATAAGCTCGAAAACACAAATAAATGGTACTTATATTCGCATCTGTCAAACGTTACATAGATTCATTTAGATTCTTTAGATATGTAATGTAATTAACAAAATCTGTTTTGAAAGATTTGTTATACTTTTTTAAAGCACTTTCTTCTGCACAAACATTTGTTCAAAAACTAATTCCCTAATGTCACTGGTTTACTCAGCTGTTAATTACTGCGTTTTTTGGAAGTAAAAACGAA
Organism: Neoaliturus tenellus; assembly: GCA_030545055.2. NCBI lineage: Eukaryota > Metazoa > Arthropoda > Insecta > Hemiptera > Cicadellidae > Neoaliturus > Neoaliturus tenellus. Next base: position 317,399,182 of record CM061531.1, read on the forward strand.
ATATATACTCAAATTTAACTATATGCATTGTGTGATGCTAAGAAAAATAGCAAAATACACTAATTCAAATTGACCCATTTTCTTGACCCAATTTCTTGGGTTATTTAAAGATTATTTTTAATTCAGTTTGCATTTATTGAAACATTTTCCTCATTTTCAATTTTGTAGCACCAATTTTTTTTTGGCTATTGACTGTCTTATCGAATTTTTTTCTTATTACCACAAATGCTTTATTTATGTTATTTAAGACATTATTCTTTTTATTTTGTCTGTTTTTGACGTAGATTGTAAGTAAATTAACCAATATAAACTGTTACTAAATATATTCATTTCTATAACAATGCTCATGTGGAATAATATTGTTAACCTAATCTATTTTAGTAAAACGCCTTCGCCATGTAAAGGAAATGATCCTTATCTGAGAGTGTTAATGAAACAGATAATGAAACACACTTGTAGTTGGCGTAATGTTAACGCTTCCTCGCTGCCGGTACGTGTGATCTTAATACCCGTTTAGCTAAAGAAACTGCGCCATATCCTCGGCTTCATTAGGAGGAAACATAAAGCTGCTCTACTTATCTTGGCTCGTATTTGTTAATAGCTATTTAAATTATAATTTAAATTCTTTAATTTGAATGAATAGTTGGATGTAAGAAAGAAATTGTAGGAAATTTGTATGAAATGTAAATTTGTTTAATTAGCTACTGAAAATATGCATTATTCGATTAAATTGTTTTTAGTGTACTAATGGAGATGACATACAATAACTCATATTTGGCCAACCGAAAATGTATGTTAGTAAGAAGGTTTTTTCTGGATGGTATCAAGTAGCCTTACAGAAAAGTGAGAAAAATTAGTAGTTAATTTGAAGGCTTAATACAAGACCAAGTTTCCACTTTGTCATTGAGCTGTTAGTTATTGGTTCTATCTAACTACAGGTCAACGTTAGACAGTAATAAAACCAGGGTTTAGACCACTTCATCTTGAAAACGTTTTAAATTTTTCAGGCAAAGATACAATATAAAAAATATAGTGTTCAAATTAATGATAAAAACCACAATTAAATATTTACATTGAATTAAAACTGAGGGATCCATGATATTTTATCACTTTTAAATTTTCCAATGAATTACCTAATGGTTAGTTCAGGTTTAGAGAAATATGTTTTTTTTAGGGATTTAGTGTAGATTATTTTATGGTGGAAGAATAATAAAATTTATTAAGTTTAAGTTGGTTAAAAGTAATTTATAAATAAAATAAATTTTCGATTTTATTTTCTGCTCTTTTAAATATTAGTTGTATTTCCTGTTTTGTTCAGAATTAATTTGACTTAAGTTTTGTGAAATTTCTATCAAAAGGACGATGAAGAAATGTATATTTAAATAGTAATAAAAACCAATAACAATATTGAGTAGTATTTTTTTATTGAGTTTGAGAATACTGTAGTAAATAAAATCAAATACAATAGGATAGACATTATTATCCATTATGTCACAAGCAATTTAACATTTTGGCATACAGATATGAGTTTGGCATGAGAAATATGGATATTTTCTTGAAATAGTGCATGAAATAATTATTTGTATAGATTTAATTATTGGTTTGAGTTATTTTAATTATCTTTATTTTAATGTTAAAATGTCATTACATTTTAATCTAATGAAAACTGTCAACAAAGGTCTTAAAGATTATAAAGCTCAACAGTTGATAAATTCAGGCAATTAAACCAAACAGGCTATGGTGCACATGGACTCTTTATGCGCATGTAAACGACAACAACAACTTTAATCCGCTCTCATTACCATACAATTGTGATCATATGAAGCGTTTATATGTAATCTATTTTATTGTTGTCAGCTAATCTCATTCAACCGTTTATTTTCATATGAATAACGTAAAGCGATGTGGTGAATGAACAATTAGTGTTGTATTATAATTATTATGTTGTATTATCAGTGTTGTTTTAAAATATTCGTGATGTACATTTTGTAAATTTAAAATATAATGCTATAACAATTAAGTATAATAAATTATGTTTCACTGAAAAAATTCAGCATTAATAAAATGTATGATTGTTATCACAAATGTCTTTTAAAACTTTGTTAATATTATACTTACCACAGTAAACAAGGCAACAAAGGCCAATTTATATCTGGACCAATTGTTGTAATTTATAACCAAATACAGTATATATCATTGCGTGGCAGTTTTTTTTTTTTTTTTTTTTTTTTTTTTTTTTTTAATTTTTAATGACCATTTTCTATGGTAAATAACCAATACTCTCAAATTAAATTAAAAGTAGAAATGTTTAAAATAAAGGAATCGATGTTTAGGCTACTATATGTTCCTTTAGCATCAATCAAATGGGTTTCATAAACTTAGGTCTAAGAGTCTGCAGTACCTGCGCCATCTTGGATTTTTAGTCCCATAAGAACAATGTTAAGTTAAAAACATTACTGTTGTCTTTGAAACATTATATCTCGATAATCTTGCATCGGATTTGTACGAAACTTGGATATGTTCACCATAAGGGAATGGTGGAGTGCATGACCTGGATAGATTTTCAATAAACCTACCAAAAATTGTTTAAGAGTGGTTTAAAAATTGTGATAAATAGGTTTATATTTAATTCGTTATTCAAGTGGATAATTTTTTTCATTAATTTTCTATCAGCACTAGATACTATGGTATCATTTAAAATGACACAAAGTTTGAAATTTTCCGATGAAAAACAAACTCACATTAATGTTCCAAATTAAACGGTGTTCTTATAAGAAAAACTGCCGAGACGGTGCAAGTACTGCAGACTCTTAAGGTTTTCCTCCTAGGATTATAGTAAAATTGTATCAATAATTTTCTACTGAACTCTACTTAAAATTATTGCTTGGACTGTGCTGGACAAGGTATGTCCAGTTTACCAGTTTATTAATGCTGGTATGTTTATTAGTTTATTAATGTTTATTAGTTTATGTTTATACCTGCGCTCGAGTGTTCTCGTTGGAGAGTTGCCACGCGTGGTGTAAACAACACGACTGACTGTCATATCACAGCGTTACTTCTGGATTAATCACAGACCCATGTGCAACTCAGCCGAATGGACGCCCCAGATGTAAGGCATGTCCGGTCGTTTACCAGTTTATTAATGCCATCACCTGCGCTCGAGTGTTCTCGTTGGAGAGTTGCCACGCGTGGTGTAAACAACACGACTGACTGTCATATCACAGCGTTACTTCTGGATTAATCACAGACCCATGTGCAACTCAGCCGAATGGACGCCCCAGATGTAAGGCATGTCCGGTCGTTTACCAGTTTATTAATGCCATCACCTGCGCTCGAGTGTTCTCGTTGGAGAGTTGCCACGCGTGGTGTAAACAACACGACTGACTGTCATATCACAGCGTTACTTCTGGATTAATCACAGACCCATGTGCAACTCAGCCGAATGGACGCCCCAGATGTAAGGCATGTCCGGTCGTTTACCAGTTTATTAATGCCATCACCTGCGCTCGAGTGTTCTCGTTGGAGAGTTGCCACGCGTGGTGTAAACAACACGACTGACTGTCATATCACAGCGTTACTTCTGGATTAATCACAGACCCATGTGCAACTCAGCCGAATGGACGCCCCAGATGTAAGGCATGTCCGGTCGTTTACCAGTTTATTAATGCCATCACCTGCGCTCGAGTGTTCTCGTTGGAGAGTTGCCACGCGTGGTGTAAACAACACGACTGACTGTCATATCACAGCGTTACTTCTGGATTAATCACAGACCCATGTGCAACTCAGCCGAATGGACGCCCCAGATGTAAGGCATGTCCGGTCGTTTACCAGTTTATTAATGCCATCACCTGCGCTCGAGTGTTCTCGTTGGAGAGTTGCCACGCGTGGTGTAAACAACACGACTGACTGTCATATCACAGCGTTACTTCTGGATTAATCACAGACCCATGTGCAACTCAGCCGAATGGACGCCCCAGATGTAAGGCATGTCCGGTCGTTTACCAGTTTATTAATGCCATCACCTGCGCTCGAGTGTTTCCGTTGGAGAGTTGCCACTCGTAGTGTAAACAACACGACTGACTGTCATCTCACAGCGTTACTTCTGGATTAATCACAGACCTATGTTTATCTTACGGTTGTGCAGTGTCGATATTTTCTCTTTCTCTAAAAAACCGTAGTACAAATTTAAGTGAGGTGATTTTGCTATGCTTTAATTGTAATTGTTATTTTATATCGTTGTTAAAATTATTTTGAAGCATTTATATTCATTAAAAATGAAATAAAACATATTTAGCACTCAAGCAGTTTTTATTGTTTTTATGTTAATATAGCTATTTTATTTGAGACAAGGTTTTTCATAGGATGGGATATTTTTCTACAATTATGTTTTTTTGTCAATTCCAGAACAGCAATGATACTTTCATCTTGCTTCTTTCATACACAGTATTATGTTGTGCAGTTTCAATATTTTGCAATACATAAAATACAAAGACAATTCCAATCCTGTTGAAATGGAACATTTACCCTGAACAACAATCAAGGACGAAGCCAAAGAGGAATATCATCACCCCCCCTCAATTTTAATGATAATAATTTGTTTTTAATACGTTACAAATAAAACTACAAATTATACTCAATGAAAACTTAGGCACTGCTGTAGGCCTACAGAGGAAACTAGAATACATTACCATTTTTAAATAAGCATATTGGTTTTTTTAAATATTTTAAATTTAAATACCAGAGCCTGGCCAAACCCTCCAAATAATAATTATGGCTAAGACTTGATAATAACCAAAATCGTTGTTATATCATTTAAACTTTCTACGTTTTGATATGCTCACTATACATCTCCCGCAACCCCGATGATGCTTACTCAACAAACTGTGTACACTTGACAATGTGCCATACGAGATTACTGGGGCGAGAAGTATCACAGTGAGGGATGAAGAGACTGATGACACATTAGCCCACGTGATGGCTCCATCCCTCACTCCCACACGAGCGGCGTCTTAGTGAGGGATAAAGAGACTGATGACACATTAGCCCACGTGATGGCTTCATCCCTCACTCCCACACGAGCGGCGTCACAGTGAGGGATGAAGAAACTGATGACACATTAGCCCACGTGATGGCTTCATCCCTCACTCCCACACGAGCGGCGTCACAGTGAGGGATGAAGAGACTGATGACACATTAGCCCACGTGATGGCTCCATCCCTCACTCCCACACGAGCGGCGTCACAGTGAGGGATGAAGAGACTGATGACACATTAGCCCACGTGATGGCTCCATCCCTCACTCCCACACGAGCGGCGTCACAGTGAGGGATGAAGAGACTGATGACACATTAGCCCACGTGATGGCTTCATCCCTCACTCCCACACGAGCGGCGTCACAGTGAGGGATGAAAAGACTGATGACACATTAGCCCACGTGATGGCTTCATCCCTCACTCCCACACGAGCGGCGTCACAGTGAGGGATAAAGAGACTGATGACACATTAGCCCACGTGATGGCTCCATCCCTCACTCCCACACGAGCGGCGTCACAGTGAGGGATAAAGAGACTGATGACACATTAGCCCACGTGATGGCTTCATCCCTCACTCCCACACGAGCGGCGTCACAGTGAGGGATAAAGAGACTGATGACACATTAGCCCACGTGATGGCTCCATCCCTCACTCCCACACGAGCGGCGTCACAGTGAGGGATAAAGAGACTGATGACACATTAGCCCACGTGATGGCTTCATCCCTCACTCCCACACGAGCGGCGTCACAGTGAGGGATAAAGAGACTGATGACACATTAGCCCACGTGATGGCTCCATCCCTCACTCCCACACGAGCGGCGTCACAGTGAGGGATAAAGAGACTGATGACACATTAGCCCACGTGATGGCTTCATCCCTCACTCCCACACGAGCGGCGTCACAGTGAGGGATAAAGAGACTGATGACACATTAGCCCACGTGATGGCTCCATCCCTCACTCCCACACGAGCGGCGTCACAGTGAGGGATGAAGAGACTGATGACACATTAGCCCACGTGATGGCTCCATCCCTCACTCCCACACGAGCGGCGTCACAGTGAGGGATGAAGAGACTGATGACACATTAGCCCACGTGATGGCTTCATCCCTCACTCCCACACGAGCGGCGTCACAGTGAGGGATGAAGAGACTGATGACACATTAGCCCACGTGATGGCTCCATCCCTCACTCCCACACGAGCGGCGTCACAGTGAGGGATAAAGAGACTGATGACACATTAGCCCACGTGATGGCTCCATCCCTCACTCCCACACGAGCAGCGTCACAGTGAGGGATAAAGAGACTGATGACACATTAGCCCACGTGATGGCTTCATCTCTCACTCCCACACGAGCGGCGTCACAGTGAGGGATAAAGAGACTGATGACACATTAGCCCACGTGATGGCTTCATCCCTCACTCCCACACGAGCGGCGTCACAGTGAGGGATAAAGAGACTGATGACACATTAGCCCACGTGATGGCTTCATCCCTCACTCCCACACGAGCGGCGTCACAGTGAGGGATGAAGAGACTGATGACACATTAGCCCACGTGATGGCTCCATCCCTCACTCCCACACGAGCGGCGTCACAGTGAGGGATAAAGAGACTGATGACACATTAGCCCACGTGATGGCTCCATCCCTCACTCCCACACGAGCGGCGTCACAGTGAGGGATAAAGAGACTGATGACACATTAGCCCACGTGATGGCTTCATCCCTCACTCCCACACGAGCGGCGTCACAGTGAGGGATGAAGAGACTGATGACACATTAGCCCACGTGATGGCTCCATCCCTCACTCCCACACGAGCGGCGTCACAGTGAGGGATGAAGAGACTGATGACACATTAGCCCACGTGATGGCTTCATCCCTCACTCCCACACGAGCGGCGTCACAGTGAGGGATAAAGAGACTGATGTCACATTAGCCCACGTGATGGCTCCATCCCTCACTCCCACACGAGCGGCGTCACAGTGAGGGATGAAGAGACTGATGACACATTAGCCCACGTGATGGCTTCATCCCTCACTCCCACACGAGCGGCGTCAAAGTGAGGGATGAAGAGACTGATGACACATTAGCCCACGTGATGGCTCCATCCCTCACTCCCACACGAGCGGCGTCACAGTGAGGGATGAAAAGACTGATGACACATTAGCCCACGTGATGGCTCCATCCCTCACTCCCACACGAGCGGCGTCACAGTGAGGGATAAAGAGACTGATGACACATTAGCCCACGTGATGGCTTCATCCCTCACTCCCACACGAGCGGCGTCACAGTGAGGGATGAAGAGACTGATGACACATTAGCCTACGTGATGGCTCCATCCCTCACTCCCACACGAGCGGCGTCACAGTGAGGGATAAAGAGACTGATGACACATTAGCCCACGTGATGGCTCCATCCCTCACTCCCACACTAGCGGCGTCACAGTGAGGGATGAAGAGACTGATGACACATTAGCCCACGTGATGGCTCCATCCCTCACTCCCACACGAGCGGCGTCACAGTGAGGGATGAAGAGACTGATGACACATTAGCCCACGTGATGGCTCCATCCCTCACTCCCACACGAGCGGCGTCACAGTGAGGGATAAAGAGACTGATGACACATTTGCCCACGTGATGGCTCCATCCCTCACTCCCACACGAGCGGCGTCACAGTGAGGGATAAAGAGACTGATGACACATTAGCCCACGTGATGGCTTCATCCCTCACTCCCACACGAGCGGCGTCACAGTGAGGGATAAAGAGACTGATGACACATTAGCCCACGTGATGGCTTCATCCCTCACTCCCACACGAGCGGCGTCACAGTGAGGGATAAAGAGACTGATGACACATTAGCCCACGTGATGGCTCCATCCCTCACTCCCACACGAGCGGAGTCACAGTGAGGGATAAAGAGACTGATGACACATTAGCCCACGTGATGGCTCCATCCCTCACTCCCACACGAGCGGCGTCACAGTGAGGGATAAAGAAACTGATGACACATTAGCCCACGTGATGGCTCCATCCCTCACTCCCACACGAGCGGCGTCACAGTGAGGGATGAAGAGACTGATGACACATTAGCCCACGTGATGGCTCCATCCCTCACTCCCACACGAGCGGCGTCACAGTGAGGGATAAAGAGACTGATGACACATTAGCCCACGTGATGGCTCCATCCCTCACTCCCACACGAGCGGCGTCACAATGAGGGATGAAGAGACTGATGACACATTAGCCCACGTGATGGCTCCATCCCTCACTCCCACACGAGCGGCGTCACAGTGAGGGATAAAGAGACTGATGACACATTAGCCCACGTGATGGCTTCATCCCTCACTCCCACACGAGCGGCGTCACAGTGAGGGATAAAGAGACTGATGACACATTAGCCCACGTGATGGCTCCATCCCTCACTCCCACACGAGCGGCGTCACAGTGAGGGATAAAGAGACTGATGACACATTAGCCCACGTGATGGCTTCATCCCTCACTCCCACACGAGCGGCGTCACAGTGAGGGATAAAGAGACTGATGACACATTAGCCGACGTGATGGCTTCATCCCTCACTCCCACACGAGCGGCGTCACAGTGAGGGATAAAGAGACTGATGACACATTAGCCCACGTGATGGCTTCATCCCTCACTCCCACACGAGCGGCGTCACAGTGAGGGATAAATAGACTGATGACACATTAGCCCACGTGATGGCTCCATCCCTCACTCCCACACGAGCGGCGTCACAGTGAGGGATAAAGAGACTGATGACACATTAGCCCACGTGATGGCTTCATCCCTCACTCCCACACGAGCGGCGTCACAGTGAGGGATAAAGAGACTGATGACACATTAGCCCACGTGATGGCTTCATCCCTCACTCCCACACGAGCGGCGTCACAGTGAGGGATGAAGATACTGATGACACATTAGCCCACGTGATGGCTTCATCCCTCACTCCCACACGAGCGGCGTCACAGTGAGGGATAAAGAGACTGATGACACATCAGCCCACGTGATGGCTTCATCCCTCACTCCCACACGAGCGGCGTCACAGTGAGGGATAAAGAGACTGATGACACATTAGCCCACGTGATGGCTTCATCCCTCACTCCCACACGAGCGGCGTCACAGTGAGGGATAAAGAGACTGATGACACATTAGCCCACGTGATGGCTTCATCCCTCACTCCCACACGAGCGGCGTCACAGTGAGGGATAAAGAGACTGATGACACATTAGCCCACGTGATGGCTTCATCCCTCACTCCCACACGAGCGGCGTCACAGTGAGGGATAAAGAGACTGATGACACATTAGCCCACGTGATGGCTTCATCCCTCACTCCCACACGAGCGGCGTCACGGTGTTGGTTGAGTGGGAGGGGGAGAGATTCTCCGCCGGAAAAACAATACTCTCGATATAACAGTCTGTGCAGATAAAAACATAAAAATATTAGATTTTACTACATATACATTTTATAATTGTAGTTTCATTTTAATTTATTTACTTCAGTAATAGTTTTATGTGATAGCTGATTATCTTATATATTTTAGTGCATATAGATATATTTTTCAAAAACAGACTAAAAATTTATCGAAGTCATAAAAAGAAATAATCTAAAACTACATGGATTCCCTAAGAGTTAGTGTATCGTTTTTGCAAACTTGTAAGTGAATTAATATCGTTGTTTGAGTTTTCTAAACATGTGGATTTTGTATAAATCTTTGATAAGGAGCGGTCCAAAAACTAAACCTTGGTCTTTGTATTGTTGCATGGCATCATTAATCGATAGCTCACTGACAAACGACAAGTGGCTCCAGAATCGATCTCTGGGGATCGAACTGGCAACCTCAATATTGTGGAATATGACTTTAATCTCTAGGCGACCTAATGCCACAGTAATGTCTTTAATATAAGTATTTTAGACGTAACGCCTCAAAATAAGTTGTAAATAGTGACCATAACTTAAAATTTGTAGCTATAAATAATTTCTGAGAGTAAAAGAAAAAGTTAACAAACATTATATATCTGGTGTTGAAAAAAGTGCTCCATTGTTTTTTATCACTAGTCTGAAATCACGTATCGCATGACATCAAAACAAAGCCTTCTTTGGCTTTCCCCTAGGGCTCACTCCAGAGTTAGAAGTTTATTTTTCTAGACACCTATACAACGCTTTTGTCTAAATCGTCTTTTCCTGGATTGGTGGATGCTCTAAATGGAAAATTCAATCCCAGTTGTCCTCACCCTTCAGCATGTTCATGAGTTCACCGAATTGGCTCGAAGATGGCCTCCATTTATGAAGTGGGGCACATAAGAAGGTGTGTTCCGCATCGTCAGGAAAACCTGGGATAAATGTAGACTGGTAAACCAGTCTTGCCCTTCCTGTACAGGTATAACAGAACATATCCGTACATTGATTAAGATGTGACTTTCCTGTACATCGTTTATAATAACGTTCATAGAACAAAATTACAATAAATGGAAGTTGTGTTTTACTGTGCTAACTGACACATCTGATAGCAAAGGTCTTAATTGCAAATAAAAACTAATATGAACACCTAAAAAAAGCAGGTGTTGGACCACAGCTTGTATCAAGAAACTTAAGGACGCTTTTTCAAAATTCTTATGAAGATTAAAAATGTTATGAATTATACTAATATTAATTTGCTACAAAAACATTCTGCTGTGATTTCTAAGAAAACCCTACTTTCTGATGACACCATTTTACTGCACAGAGATGCATTTTGCAACGTCAGCTCTAACATAGCAAAGCCCCGTCAACGCCACCGTTGACGGGCGTCAGTTGACGGTGTCAGCTGAGGATAAACCCGACATGACACAAAACACGTACTGTACTGTGGGTTGTTGTATCAGTTGTGCTGTTTACTCACGCCCTGCTAGGTAAATTTAATGGGATAAATACTGGCAAGGTTGTGATTTTATGTGGAATGTACTCTAATTAACATTAATTGGCTGGTTGGCTGTATGGTTACATTGCTTGCCTTATAACCCCAAGGTTGCCGGCTCGATCCTGAGAAAAGATGTAGCTTTTTAACGGTCTGGATCTGGTCCCAGATGCATGAACCAGGCCATTACGGTAGGTGGTTGATTAAGTAATAAGGCTGTATAAGGAATCAGCTAGTCTTAAAACTACACGAGGCATCACACAATTTACACTCCTTAATTCATTCGTTTTCGCCTTAAAATACGCCTTGGTAGCGTCGACGTCTTAACAAGTAATTAGATGATTTAGTGAAGCGCCTTTTAAAACACCTAGGTTACAAATTAAAAAGTTTTATCATAAGATGTACTTAAAGCAATGTTAAACAAAACATCTATTAAAACTATGTAGCATTAAAATAATTTGGCATCTTAGTTCAATTCAATAAAACCCAAATAAAAGAAATTTTACTAAATTGAACTCATCTAAAATGAAAACTATTGAGTTCTAGATGCGAGGTATATGCATAATGTACTTGGGTGAGTCGGTTTCGTAGTTGTTAGCGCGCCAGATTTCGAGGCTATGACAGCGATGCCGTGGGATCTAATCCGCACTCTGTCCAGAAGTTTTGTCAGTACCATTCATACCAATGATTACCATTGAGTACCAGTTATCATCCTACTGTAGTTGCTCACCCCCTTACTTTATTTAATACGTTTCAAGCACGGATCAATGAGCGCTGTGTATGGAGCAAAATGAGGTAAAAAAAAAGGCTGCCAACCTTTTTAACTCAAATAATAATCTATCTTGCAATATTTGTTAAAAAAACATCATAAGTTGAATTTATCAAATACATAACCTACCAAAATAAAACAAAATTTACCTAATGAAGTTCTTAGTGTCAGTGTCACTGAACTCTGGTGAACTGGTCACTTGTACAAAGTATTTTCCAATTCTGCATTACATGAAATGAGAAATTGAATGGTTACTTTTTAACTGTAACATGATACATTTAATAACAATTTATATAGTCCAGTTATACAAAACAAATCAAGATTATCGATTTATCGTAACAGAATGTTTTTACACTTTTATTTATATAAGTGGTCATTAAGGGAATTATATTGTTTACAACAAAGAAGAATTGGTAATGAATACGAGATATAAGGTTAGTAAGGTTAAAAACATTTATATTTATTGTTCCTTGTAATGACAAAATAAGAGTTAAGCGCCAGGGTATATGGCCACATTAATAAACATGCGTATTGCCAAATTTGCCAACGTTTGGCTGTGAAGCCAAATTTCAATTGGACAGAACATACTCGCCGGGCCTAGTGCCAGAGCGTCTGCCACTCAATAACCAAATTATTTTTAAAACCAGGCCTGTTATTAATATGCATCAACTAGTCTTCTTTTATAAAAATCATTTTTTACTTATAAAACACATCAGAAACTTACTAACAAACTCTAACATGTAACTACATGTATACATGTAACTACTGTAATTATCACCCTCTAAGCGAAACAGATTTCTATTTATTTTTAAGAGGCCTATTGAATTATTTGCCACTGTCTATCATAATAAGTGTTAATTCTACTACTCTATGCTATAAGTAAAAACAATTGTATTGTTTTATAATACCTTGGTTATTAATTTGATCATTTGATGACAGTGAAATATTTTAATTTCTTTTAATAACTGCATTAGAAAACCGTTTCTTATCATTGATTGTTTTTTTTTTTCTTTTTTTTCTTATTTTTCTTGTAATTATTACTATAGAACCAGTGGCTCTAATCAATCAAGTTAGTTTGGATATTGAATAAACTAAACTCAACACTATAATTTTTACTGTTTATGCTGTTTTAATGCAGATGTAATGAATAGATAGGTGCTCTAGCTTGTGAGCTGTGTTTACTCTGCAGTTATTTTATTATCAAATATTCCTAACAAATGTTATAAAATGGTAAAATATCGACCTTTAAGGGCTTCTTCCATTTAGATGTATCTTTACAAATTTAATTAAGAAACGACCTCAAGCCGACCTCTATCAGATTACACAAAAATCTTTAAAATCGGCTGAAATCTGTAGGGGTTCTTTGTAAAAATAAATTCCTCAATTCAAAACTCATTGGCCTGAATGGACCTGAAAACATACGGTTTTAGGTATATTTTGAGTAAGTAAACAGAAGTAAAATCGTCACTTAATTGTCATAAAGTAAAGTACTTCACGTCAACACTATTACATGTCAAAATGAATTACATGCACACCACCAATCAATAATGTATTTTGATTATCAGTAATCATCCGAAACTACAAAAATGCTGCACATTAACAGATGTTTAAAATCAATCTAATCCCAGTGTTTTTCAATGAGAAATTTCATATTCAACCAGTATTTTAAGTCCGTTTCTCATGTTTTTTTTTCTTTTTTTTCAATAATTACCCTATCCAACGGAACCAAAAACTTGAGAATCGCTTGAAAATTATAGGACGAGCCCTAATCCCAAAAACCCTTCTTTATAAATAATAATTCAGAAATTTTTAATTCGAAAATTAGATTATAAGTTTGAATAAAATACTGTGGTTGGTGAAGAAATTAGCCTATATCAATTGAGGATACATATGTTAATTGTTTTTATTAAAGTAAAAACTAAATCAAACTCATTGTTACACACACACGTAATTCATGAAAAGTAACGATGGAAAAATTTTTCTTTAAAACTGTTGCACCTGTATGAATTTCTAAAATTAAGTCAAATCACACAGGAGTACCACAGATGATTTTTTGTGTTTTCCAGTTATTTATCAGAACTCTTTATTATCAGAACTTTTTTTATTATCTAATTTTAAAAAGGTATGGATATTTACAGAACAGAAATTGTATGATTCTGTTTTATAGTTGCATCTATTCAATTGAAATAATAATATAAATATTCTTTTAGCCAACACTACTTTGGTAGGTTAAAAGAGGTTAAAGTTTAGGCGACAAAGTCATTCATCACTCCACTTTGCCTTACGCCTTCAACGTCTTACTCTTTAAGTTGAACTTTGTTTTTGTTTTCTCCTGAAAATTTTTTCCACTTTTATGTTTGGCTATCGTTTCAATTACATATATTACTTATCTCGTTAGAGTTTTTGCTCTAAAACTCAAACTGAATGGCAGTAATTACATATATTTTTATTGTGAAACATGACTCTCTTTTACCTTTCCCCATCAGTAATTTCGGTAAATAATACATCTAATAACCTAAATAATATACTGAACAAACAAACAAAACAAACAATTCTTTATTTGTATAAACAAAATTGGCAGCATTACAAAAATCAAATAAAAAAACCTCACATGGGTCACGAGGACCTGTGCGTGTGGCGAGTTCACCCTGGCTGCATCCATATAATTAGATCGTTACAAAATTATTTATATTATTATGACATTTTTAAACTAACTACATAAACTACATTTTATGTTAACAAAGGTTTCGGCATTAATCCAAGAATTACGACGCAACTGTGGAAAGACAATGAACGAAGTTAGGCAAACAAAAGTAGCATAATAAACCCAAAGAATTTACAGTTGTAATATAAATATAAAGCTTTCATAAAAAGATTGGTACAAAAAAAAATATAAAAAAATAATAAAATATAATTTTTTAAGTAATCACTTAACAATTTAAAAATTTAGAAACTTTTGAGACGTGGGCTGAAAAGTGAAAGTTGAGTTTCAGTCGTCAGTGAGGATGTCAAGGTCAAATGTCACAATGAGTATTCGGGGGTGATAAGCGACTCAGCGTTATCAGGACCAGTCTCCGCCAGCCATGCGGCCACCGCCCTTTTGTATGCCCGAGCGGGATCTGAAGGTTCTGTAATGCAGGAGGGATTTTACGTAATAAAAAGTTCGAAATAAAATAAGAATTAGTTAAATTCATTGATTTAACAACTCTTGGAACCTGCAGGCCCGCGCCCAACGCGCTTCGGGTGCGGTAATTGTGTGTAACGGGAGCCACTATCAGGTTAGAATGACCGTGGTAGAAGATAAGTAAATTTTTGATAAATAATTGTCTAATAGTTAACAACCCAGATTCCTTAAACAATTCTATAGAAGGAAAACGTTTCGGTTTTTTAAAAGCAGCCTTAATGATTGATCTTTGAATTACATTTTTTGAAAAGTACCCCCCCACGCAATTAAGCCATATTGTAGATAAGATTGAACATATGCGAAATAAATTGTTTTGAGCTCTTTTTCATTTAGAATTTTACTTAGTTGATGGAAGACAAAAATCATCTTTCTAAGTTTAGATTTTAAAAGATTTAAATGGTTTTCCCACCTTAACTTTGAGTCCATAATAACCCCAAGATATTTATATTCACTGACCCTCTCAATCACCTGACAATGGCACCTCGTATTGGACGTGTCGCCGCACGAGCCTGAGGTCCGCGGGCGGCCCGCTCGCTGGGCGCAACATCGATGTATACTACTGGATTGCTCGCGCCCGTGTTGCAGCGAACCGATTCGCGGTCCGGCCGAGATGAGCGCTGGTGGGCAAAAGCGCCGGCCGCTAACACGGGCAGCATAGGGAAAATCGTGACGCGCGCTTACTAAAATTACATTTTTAAGGCAATGAAATTTTTTATATACACAAAATCTTTTGATTCGTGTTCTCAAGTATATTCTGCTTCCATAGACACACATATTGGCTACTATTTATCGTTATTTTAATTTTAAAATTAATTCAAACTTGGAATTTAAGTGAAAAGTCATTTCCAATTGCTTCTATGAATGGATTTAACTCTTTATAATTTATGGCAATTATTTTAACCATTTTCTCTTACTTTTTATTACAAAATCTTACAATTTATGAATTTAAAATAAATGTTTGAATACATATTATTTTACACAATACAGTAACACAGTTTGTTCTATTATGAAATACAATGTAGCCCAGTATATCGACATTTTTAAAATTATATATAACATTTAAATTTATTGATACAAATGTTTTTGTTGTAGTATAAAATCCAAATTTCAAGATGACTATGATTTTAGTACACGTTTATAAGTGTAGGGTGAGGTTACAAACAAATGAAAGTGGTAAGTTACATTTTATAATCATATACTTTATTGATCAAAGCTTAAAACTAACTTGTAACTTTTTATAACTAAAAACATCTAGGAATAGGCCTACTAAACAT
This sequence comes from Neoaliturus tenellus, assembly GCA_030545055.2. NCBI lineage: Eukaryota > Metazoa > Arthropoda > Insecta > Hemiptera > Cicadellidae > Neoaliturus > Neoaliturus tenellus. The sequence goes on from CM061531.1 coordinate 317,415,353, forward strand.
TTTTGAACAAAATTAGTTTGGTCAGTTTCTGCCTCAGACCAATACTGGGCAAATTGGCAGCACTGGTTGCCTCTTTGGCCCTATGATGCCCGATAATTTTCAAAAACAAGTTCCCAATCAACTTTACTAACAAAAGTCGATGATTAACCTCATCGACACAGTTTGAGGTATGACATTTAAAAACTGAGTATTTAAAAAAGTTGCAGGCTTGGTTCAGGACTTGTTTGGTGTTTAATTGTTTATCAGTCTGAATGTCTGATAGCTTATATATGAAACTGGCAATCTTAAAAACATCTTCTGAAACTCTTACTAATCTACTAATCTAAAATTTTTTCTTTTAACTGCATGAATCCATTTTCGTAGCAGATTTTTGTCTTTTGGAAATCTGGGAACATATACAAACACATTCGTCAAAATATATTCGATAAATAGTTCATGGATAGTAAATAAAGTAAATATAACGTTATGTTTTGTTCGGTACCCTCTGACGACTTTGCTACAGGTAAAAAAAATCTACTATACTACTCTAACATTCTACTACATTTAATAAATAACAAAACACATGGGTTCATGTTGATTTACATAGCTTAGACTTGTTAGTTATATTTATAATTAATTACATACACTTAAAATTATTACAACATTGAATTAGTAGTAATAATAAGAATGTAAATTATAACTAGCAATATAACATTTTTTTAACTAATTATACGTACCTGTGGAATTTTATGTCCGTCCCCTTCTTGTATCTGTTAGTACAATTGTAAGCTGTACAGGAAGCCACCATTGTAAACAAACATTTTTACTCAACAAAACTCTATCACATAGCCTAATTAACTGTTGCTTTAGGACTCAGGAGCAAGGACCCGACGCGACGACGGTTGTTGATGTAAACAAACACAACTCTTATCCACCCACTGCTTTACAGGGGGTTTAATATTGTAAAGTAAAAATTCCCTGTTTTCCCTCTTTCAAAAACATAATTCCCTTCTTTACAATTACAAGGCAAACATGGTAGTAGTTAGATTTGGTTACTTCTGGCTCAGGGCACATGCCCCGGAAGCCACGTGCCGGGGCACACAGCTTCCGGTCGTATATTAAATGAGGGGTGAGGAGGTGGGGTGAGCGTTTGAAGTAGATTTGCGCATAAATTAAAAGTTAGTTGAAAACTGAAATTCAACAGTTTGGGGTTGAACCAAATGTGCGCATAAATTAACCGGGTTCAACTAAAACTTCGCATAAATTAAAAGTTAGTTCAAAACTAAAATTCAACAGTCGAACAAAAGTAGAAGTTAGTTGAAAAAGGAGAGGGGATAATTGCTTCAAGGTCATCCGGAGGAAGTTTTAAAAAAGACTGAACTTCTAAGAGTTCAGTTTAACGTCGATCGTCGTACAGGTCAGTCGAAACCGACGAGCGACCGAAGAATAGCTTCAAGATCATTCCTCGCCGTCGAAGATACATCCGAAACTTGGACGGGGTTCTGTGGATTCGGTGAAGGCGAAGTTCTCGGAGGATTCTCCCTCGGGTGAGTAGTAGACGATATTTCGTGAACTTGTACTTGTTCTTGGTTTGTATCCATCTTCGTGTAGTGTGTAATTCAGAGCGGAGTAGTTGTCGGTCGAAGGGCGTACAGAAGAATGAAACAGGAATTGTCGTGAGCGCGCTTATATAAAGAATGGTGGGGGTAAAATATGAAAACCTGCTGAACACAGTCGATAGGTGTAACAAGTTCGAAGTTGTGGAAACGTAACATCGAACGCAAAATGTTGTGAATAACATTATCATCAACGTGAACCTGCGAAGTTCTAGCAGAGTATAACGGGTTAAAACTTAATTTCTTCCTCACTTTTGTTAAATTTGTTTTAGTCTTTGAAACCGATGGTTTGGAATTATTTCGTAATATATGTTGTGTCCGCAAAAGTTTCAATTTCAAACATTGCGTATCCATCGCAAGAAATATGTCAGATGAATGAGATATAACGTCGAGCACGCGAAGGTGATTCAAACAGGACGACATGTGCTAATGTAAATGAAATTTCAGGTTAGTAGCAATTAGACTTGTATAATGAAGTTGGCGAAACGTATATATAATGAGTAGGAAGGATGCGAACAACACAAATGCGAGTTAATTAATGGTCGCGGCGCGATGAACAATCTTCTTTTATAACGGTTATCGCGTGAGAAGATCAGTTCCGCATGAGCGCCCAAGTGGAACCTCCCGTGTTCACTCAAGCGGAACCCCCCCCCCCCCGTGACTAATGAAGCGGAACCCCCCACCCATAAAAAATGGAGATTAAATCCCCCCCCCCGGTGTTCACTCAAGCGGAACCCCACCGGGTCGATGACCGGTCAATGGCCGGTCACGACCGGTTGCTAACCCCATCTAATTACCACACTTCACATCCCATGCCAGCCATGAACTGCTATTGTTTAAATGAAACAGAATTAAACATGGCAGCCACCATGGAAAATTCTAACCTCAAACTTTGGTTTTACGTCACTGCGCATGCGCCGCTCCCACTCCTTCGTTTCATTTTTATGCTGCTATGACTTGTACTGGAGTGAGCCAACTTCACGCTACTGCGCCTAGTCCTGTATTACTCACTTTAGCGCTACTGCGAATGCGCCTAGTCCTGTATTACTCACTTTAGCGCTGCTGCGAATGCAACGAGTTCTCCGGATCGGAATCACTCCACGCTATTGCGCATGCGCCGAGTCCTGTATTACTCAATTTAGCTCTACTGTGCACGGAAAGTTCTAACCTCAAACCTTGGATTTTACGTCGCTGCGCATGCGCCACCCCCACTCCTTCGTTCCATTTTTACGCCGCTGTGAACTGGAGTGGATTGAAGACCGTACTGACTGAAACAATTCCCCCACCACTGCATTAATTACTCCCACCACTCGAAAACCCGAGGAGCGATACGAGCCCAATTTTCGCGTCAGTCGTCAACGAGTTTTCATAGCGAAAAGTCGTTGGCGACTCGGTAAGAGGTTCAAATATATAGTAGGCCTATATATATTTGAACTTCTTATACTACGTTGCGTTTTTTAATGCAATGTGGTATGTGTGTGTGTTAGTTGTAAGTTGTATTAATTTAAGAAATAATTTGCGCATTGCGATGTTAGTTATAACTTGGGTTTAGCATTAAGGTGTATTAATTTTAAGAGGTGTTTAGCATTAAGGTGTATTAATTTTAAGAATAATGATGGTATTTGGTTGTGTTGAATTATTTTGGTTTTTAATAATGATGTGTTGTTAGTTTTAAGTGTTGGTATTAATAATTAATGTTGTTGTTTTGCCTTTCAGCTAGATGATAGGGGGTAGATTAAATGTAAATTCAGAAGTTCGGTGTTGAACTTCACTTAGAAGGGGTGGGACATCCGCAAATTGTAGGTAGCGGACTAGGTTTTTGCATTTTGTTTAGGAATATGATGGGTGGGATTAGTTGGGTGGGTGTTAGAGTTGCGTTTCTGCATTAGCTGTTCCAGTTTCCCTTCGAATTCACGGTTACGATGGACCCGGACCGGCCCGTTACGGATGGACCCGGACGGGCCAAACAAAATTGCGTCGATGTCCCTCGCAGAACGTAACTAGTGGGTTGGGAGTGGGAACCGTTAGGCAAACAGGGTGGTGGGAACAGTTACTACTGTTCCCATCACCTTGGTTCTTTATAAGTCTTGAATGACCTTGATCCACTTTCGGAAGGGTCAATGACCGACCCCCCCCGTGTTCACCCAAGCGGAACCCCCCCCCCCGTGTTCCACCCAAGCGGAACCCCCCCCCCGTGTTCACCAAGCGGAACCCCCCCCGAAAATTAAAATGCCTATAACTCGATAATGGATTAACGGATTAGGACAAGCGATACATCATTGAAAAGGTCTATGTAAGACGAACATTTTAGTCAAAGAAGAATTTAGTTATCTTATTTTAGTCAAAAGTTATGCGAATTATTTGAAATAAATACCCCCTCTCTTTCCTTCCCTCCCACCTTCCCCCACTTAACGGTTGTTAACCCTTCTCATTAGCATACCGTTATAAAAGACGCATCGACCACGGCTAACGTTTCATTCTGATTCCAGACGTTACGCTGCGAACTGCGAACAGAACTACCACGATGTCATCCCTGCCGACTACAACTTCCACTACAGCCTGCTCTTCTATTACAAGTTCAACTTCTACTTCTACTACGGCTTCAACTCCCAGTCAAGAAAACTCTTCGCTTGAAAATGCTCCCGATTGGTATAAGACGCAACTAGGACTCGAAACCTTCAACTTCTGGAGCTCCTCTTCCCCCGGCCAACAATACCATACGTCGCAGCATATTTTCACCGCCTTCGTCTTCAAATGACTCCACACCGCCTTCAACTAACATGCCGCCACCGCAGAAGCCAGCTCCTCGTCCTAATACCCCTTCATTTGAAACCTTGCTTCATTGTCTTAGTACACCTGTCATTCCACTGTCACCATTGCCTCCTACCCCACCACTTACTATTCCTAAAGATCACGCCTATCCTAAAAATAAATCTCCTAAGTCTGCTCCTTCAGAGCGTTTCCAATTATTAAAAGAAGAGCGTCGTAGGGCATTTAGCCGTCCCACTACTTGCCCTGAAGTGCTCGCTAGGGGAATTAAGAAAGGATCAGCTTGTGGTAGGAAATGTGTTAAGAACGAACGTTTCTGCCGTGTACATATCGTAAAACATCTTTCCGAACCACAACTGACAGAAATCCCCACTGTTGAAGACGATCCTGAAATAATATCCGTCAGAGGAGAGAGGCTTAAGAAAGGTTTGAGATATTTTTTTCTAAGTGTTGTTGACCACCAACACATATTGGCAAAATGTAACGGCAATAAATATAAAATTAAAGTTCCTGACAATTTGTGTAAAGAGAAGAGACTTAACAATTTAAGTTCTCAAGACTTTATCCTCAGGGATAAAAAGGATCGTATTACAAGGTGGGGACCGTAAACAGTAAATTCACATAGTTTTTCCAAATTTTGCTAAAAAAAATAATGGGGGAGAAACACAATGCGTTATAGCGTTGTGTTTCTCCCCCATTATTTTTTAACACTCTAAGTCTCGTGACCTACTTTTCTAAGGTCGTTGTACAGTTATATGACCTGTCTGACTTGCATTGTTTGCTAGTGTAGCTTCATATAGCGTGCAAAGAATGGTTCCTAATGAAATCTCATCAGCATTCAAAGACAGAGACTGTTGTTTTGCAAGTTAATTAGTATTGAAATAATGAAGTAGGAAACGTATATGTAATGAGTAGGAAGATGTGACACCGCAAATGCGAGTTAATGTCGTGGTCGCGGCGTGATGAACATTTGTCTTCATTATCACACAACGACTATCTCGTGAGGAATATCTGTTCCGCATGAGCACTCAAGTGGAACCCCTCGTGTTCACTCAAGCGGAACCCCCCCCCCCGTGTTCAATCAAGCGGAACCCCCCCCCCGTGCTCAATCAAGCGGAACCCCCCCCCCCGGAAAATTAAAATGCCTATAACTCGATAATGGATTGACGGATTAGGACAGCGATACATCATTGAAAAGGTCTATGTAAGACGAACATTTTAGTAAAAGAATAATTTAGCTATCTTATTTTAGTCAAAAGTTATGCGAATTATTTGAAATAAATACCCCCTCTCTTTTCTTCCCTCCCACCTTCCCCACTTAACGGCTGTTAACCCCCTCTCATTAGCATATCGTTATAAAAGCAAAGCGAGCGTTGTTCACTCCTTCATTCTACTTTCACGCGCCACACTTGTTGTTTCGTCTCTGCCGTTATTATTTGCTTTAAAATGCTTCCTCACCATAGTGAAAACTTTAATCCTTCACAAATTGCTGACGTTTTTCAACAACCTGAAGAAGATGTGATAGATTATTATGATAGTAGTAGTGACAATGAAAATGATAGTAGCAGTGACAGTGAAGATGACGGTGAAGATGTACATTGAACTTGATGAACAAATGAGACCAATCTACATCGATGAACAATTTCCTTTTGATACAATAGAAAGATTTATTACGGAAGCACACAAATGGCTAAATTTAGGATTCAATGTTATAATTGGTTCAGCTATTGTGTATAATGACAGTAGGTTCCTTCTGTGTAACACACCAAATACTAGAGAACGTATGTTAACTTGGCAGGATGATATTATGAAAGTGTTATGAGCTCGAAGTTAGCATTGGTGGCTACTTTGTCGCACAAGTGGTCTAATAACCACATTACCCTTCCCTCACCCCCACCCTATCCCTTCCCAATCCTTTTTCCTTCCCCCTCCCCATTTTTAAAACTTATAAAAGGTGGACTATGAACCTCCATATTTTTAGTCTGTTTTAAAAGAAGTGGTGAACAAATATGCTGTCTAAAGATACTCCATTTGTTAATTATTTTGAAGTTAAAATGTTTATATTAGTACAAATGAAATGGAAGAAGACAATATAGAGGAAATTATAACGAAACTGATAATGATTCCACGATGGAAAAAGAAGAAATAGTACAGTTTGAACAAGAACTCTTTGAAGAAATGATAAACGATAGTGACGAAGACATAGTTAAGGAAGCTATTAATACATTTATATTAGATTCATCGTTGGATTCACCCATATCACCTTTATTGTCTTCTGAATCCGAATCCGAATTGGACTAAGGTAGTTTCCCCCACTTTATTATTCAAACAAGTCTTATAAATTGAGAGTTTTGTCATTAGTAAGTCAGCATTTGTTGGAGCTACATGTATGGTTAATAATGTCTCCTAGAGATACTTCTTTTATACAATTAATTGAAATTGTGAGACAACGAAATATTATGTTAGTTCAAGAAGAAGATGAAGTTGAAACAATTGACATAATACAAAATCCTGTAGAAGAAGCGATGGAAGTAACAGAAATTGATCAAGAACCTTCAATGATGGAAATGGTTGAAACACAAAATGAATCTCAAGATGTAGAAGAAACTGTTTCATATTCAGTTTTTTGGGAATTTGCGTCAAATATATTTGTTATAATTCAAATTGAAGCTATTAATTCTGAAGAAGTGGTGGGGGAATATTCTCCCCACCACTAGCTTAAAGTTGGTGGGGAATGTTCATAAATGTGTTGGTTATTTGCGTAGAAGCTTATTCGTCAGGAAACTGTCGACTAAAAATGTTCAATCCTAACGCACCTATAGAACCTTCTTCGAGTAACTGTCTAGTACAAACGTTTCGTGCAGTACCTTTTGAACCTTCGTACTATAAAATGATAGGTATTCATGAGATTGCAATCAATGATCAAAAACTGTTCAAAATATCTGTTCTCGACTTAATAGAACCTTACGTCTACCACCAAATACGTTCACTTACAGGCTACCTCTGATAGACAAAGATGATGTAAGCAAAATACCAATGATTCAAGTGAAATTTCTGGAAGATGGAATTCTTGTTAATTTAAGAGAAGTATATCATAATGACTATTCGAAAAGAATAGCTTTCAACTTTCTTAAAGAAAATATAGGACGTGAAAAATACCAGTATCCAGAACCATTTTACAGATACCTTTTTGAAAATGGAGCAAGTGTAACTGTGGAAATAAGTATCAAATTAATGTAATTCTCCCCACCACTAGCCTAAAGTTGGAGGGGGAAGTGCATAAATTCAACAATCTTATTAGAGAATGGGGAATAGATCACTTTGTGGTAATTTAATAACATGCCGCTTAGTGATCTATTCCCAGTTCTCGCTTGATATACAATGACCTTGACCTATATAAAAGTGGTGGGGGAAAATCATATAAGAAAAAGGTTTTAGATGTAACTATCAGTATAAGTCTAACACGATGGATAGGTTGTTGGTTCTGTGTTTACAAGAAATTATCAATAATGGGTTTCTTTACCATTACATCATGAGATCAAATGAGTGTGAAATACCTAAAGCAATTCGTGAAATGCTCATTGAATTTAAGAAAGACAATTATGGATTTGCCATCTATCTTGCTTATACTTTTAAAGATGGTACAAAAATGTGTAATGATTGTGGAAAAGCGTCTGTTTTAGATTTTGAACAATTCCAAGATGATGGAGGTAGGTTAGTTCATCTTGTAAAAGGTCAAATAATGAAATTCGACACATGTAATAACACTTGCGACATTTGTGCACAGTGTTTGTTTGAATTTCTTAAGTACCGTGAATTTAAACCATAATACCCCTTCCACTATCAAGGAGTGGGGATTATAACTTGGTGGGGGAACGTGTATAAATGCAGGTTGTTTGAAGAAACTTTTATTATTGTTGCGGCTTTAGCAGAAACACCATGGAATTTGAAGTGCGCCATTTCAAAATTAAATACGAAGAATGGACCTCTGTTGCAGGATTTATTAAATCCAAAGAAGATGATGAAACTTTAATACAAGTGTATTGTTTCATTCGCAATGAGGAAAGTCATCACAAGGTGATGGAGTATTTGAATACTCCCAACATAACTTCAAGGAGCCCAGAATTTATAAAATATTTAAAAGAAGAAGATTTGGATGTAACATTAGAAGTTTGGTACAGAATTTGAAATATAAAAAAGAATAAATAATTCTGGTGGGGAAAAAATGTATAAGTCAGTGGTGGGGGAAATGTGATAAAACCAGCAAAATTTTAGAGCAGAATTCACTCTGTACAACGACAGTCAACGATGGCTCATACTTCTGCAACGCCAGTAGTTTCAACTTCAAATTGCTACCAAAACCAACAGCAAAGGATATCTCATCCTTCTACATCGGGAGTGTTGACAACATCGAATCACTATCCGGAATATTTGCATGATCCAATAACACCGTCTTCAGCAAAACTAAGGAAGAACATAAGAAAGAGAGAATTGTACAAGAAAGAAAAGATAGAACTAGCAAAATTACAACTAATAGTGCCTTCCATTGAAGTTGGATGTAGTAAAATAAAGACTTTGATGAAAACTAACGAATATTTGTTACAATTGTTAAAAACAATCGAAGAGTTGAAGAAGAATGAACATACTACAAAGTGAAATTCAAACACTCGTTCCCCCTAAGAAAAACTAAAAACAAATAATAAAATAACAAAACCTCAAAAAAAAAAAGTAGATGTAGAATAGAGAGCGAGGAATAGATCACTTTGTGGTAATGGACTAACATGCCACTTAGTGCTCTATTCCTCGTTCTCGCGTTAATACTGGATGACCTTGACCTATATTAGTAAGGTGGGGGAAATTAAAAGTGGTGGGGGAAAGTGTATAAAAGACGAGTGTACTATAGTCGAATTATTCTGAAAGCGAACTTGTCACGAGTAAGGACTTGAAGGAATGTGTTATGGACTTGACTACAAATAAAGATAATAAAAAACTAAAGTTTCGGGAAATGGCTAAAGCAAGAGAGTCAAGAATAAAGTTGAAGTTTTACAGACTACAGAGATTGATTCCCGGGGTTAGGTTAGGTGAAATACGAACAAGAACAGTGGACATGGCAGCTGATTACATCAATCAGTTACTTACGGAATTAATGATAAAAGAAGCTAAAATAGAAGAGTTGGAACAAAAGATAGAACGGCACATTGAAAATTCGAATTGTCAACCTATAAACTATGTAATAAAAGAAGAAGTAAAAGATTGAAATTGAACAAAAATGAACTTGAACTTTGGTTATTAATAGACACTTCTTAGAGAATGGGGAATAGATTACTTTGTAGTAATGAATTAACATGCTGCTTAGTGATCTATTCCCAATTCTCGCTTAATCTAAAATGACCTTGACATACTTATCAAAATATCATATAAGCCGAATCGTAAAGAGTTATTCCTCATTTACTTGAAATGGCTCCTGTGGACAACACCGATTATCCAAGGAAACCTCTTATTGAAATATTGTATAAAATTCAACTAGACGATTTTAATATGGAAGAAGATGATAATAACAGTGAAACATCAGAAGTAGAAAGTGTAAATGATATGGATGTAGATCTAACAACATCAGAAGTAGGAAGTGTAAATGATGTGGAGAATGAAAATTTGGATATGGATGTAGTAATATCAGAATCTTCATCATCGTTTGAATATGAAGAAGTACATACTGAAACTCCAACTGGAATAGAGAACACAAATGAACAATCAGTTAGTAGAAGATTAATGTTTCGTCCAAGACGTTTGTTTTCCTCAGATAGTGAAGAAGAAGAAGAGGATTTTGATGAAATAGTGGTGGGGGAACCGTTATAAAAGCGGGACCGTCAGAGCCCATTTCATTTCTCGGCGAAATTTCGAAGAGTAAACATCGTCAACATGTATCATTGCGATAAATGTTCGGAATCATTTCACGATGAAATTCTACTAGATATACATAAAGAACTAATTCACAACAACACAGAAGAAGATCAAGAACAACAAGAAGAACAAGAAGAACAAGAAGAAATAACAGCAACATCTTCAACTACTTTACCGAATCTACAAGTATTTGCTTTACCCGGTAAGGTAGTAATGCATCATAAGATTCAAAATGAAAACTTGAACTTAGAAGAATTTATTGGAGAAGCAAAACCAATCGTAAGTAAAACTTTAAAAGAAGAATTGAAAAGATTGAACTTTCTTAAATTTGGTTTACTATTAGAAGCTATGTTTATAAATGCACAAGAAGAATTATCACCAAGAGGATTCATAACAAAAAACCGAACCATCATGGAAAGTTCAAACATTGATTCAATAGTAGAGAATTGTATAGAAGAAATATTAACCAAACTTCAGGAACACGAAGGAAGAGGATCCGGATGGAGTCTTACAAGTATTGAAGTATTAGATATAAGAGTTCACAAACATGGATATGGACTAATGGGATCTAGTTACATACCTTTGCCAAAAATAATTGAAAATACAAAATCTTGTATTAATGTCCAAAATGAGGATAATGAATGTTTTCGCTATGCTATGACGACAAAGTTTGTATCACGAAATCCATGTAGACCCAACCAAGAATATGAAGACGCAAGACACAGGTACAATTTTCAAGGAATAACATATCCCGTTTCTACGAAAGATATATCAAAATTTGAAAAGAAAAATCCCGGCACGTCTATTAATGTTTTTGCATTAGATAGTTCAAACAAAGTGTATCCTTTACGTATTGCAAAAGAAGAGCTACCAGATCATACGGATTTACTACTACTAACGCGAGGAGATGTGTCTCACTATGTGTACATAAAGAAATTCGACTCTCTTGTTAATAAGCAACTTTCAAAAAAATCGAAACAAAAAGTTGATTTGCAAGAGATGTTTTAATTTTCAACGAGAAGGAAGACAAGGAAGAGAATGGTTACAAGAACACAAAAGATTATGTAACAATAATTATGAAGCAAAGATTAATTTACCTTCGGAAAACAGAGCATTCGTTACATTTGAAAAGGTTCATCATCAATACCGTATCCCTTTAGTTGTGTATGCGGATTTTGAATCAACACTTGTTCCAGTTGAAGATGAAAATTGTGAAGCAAGAAAAAGTGTAAAGTATCAAATGCACAAACCAAACAGTTTTTGTTTAATGGTCAAATCAACATTATCAGAAGAACATTTAAACAGATATGGATTAACTTCAGAACCTCTAGTATATCGTGGTGAAAATGCGGAAAAAATATTTCTTGATCACCTATATTCAATAGCTGGAAATACACAAAGATTATATACAAATATTGTACCAATGAAACCGATGGACGAAGAAGAAGAAATTCAACATGAAAATGCGACTCACTGTTTCTTGTGCAAAAATGATTTTACTATTGAGAATTATAAAGTTAAAGATCACGACCACCTCACAGGTTATTACAGGGGTGCTGCTTGCAATAAATGCAACTTGAGCTATCGTTTACCACTATTTATCCCTGTGGTTCTGCATAATCTCAGTGGGTACGACGCTCATTTTATAATACCTGAATTAGGAAGAGACGACGGTAAAATCGATGTGTTAGCTGAAACTTCAGAGAAGTTCATAAGTTTTTCCAAGGAAGTTGGAAACGTCAAACTAAGATTCTTGGACTCCTACCGATTTTTGCCGTCGAGTTTGTCCAAACTTTCTGAAAACCTAAGGAAACAGGATTTAATCGAAACAAAGAAGATTGTAAACAGCGACAAACTGGATCTGGTACTTCGAAAAGGTGTTTTCCCATATGATTACATAGACAGTTTAGAAAGATTTAATGAAACATCACTACCTCCAAAAGAAGAATTTAAAAGTAAACTGTACGACATGGATATATCTCAAGATGATTATAATCACGCATGCAAAGTATGGAACGAATTAGGATTTAGAACATTGGGAGAATATTCAGATTTTTATGTTAAACTAGATGTGACTTTATTATGTGATGTGATGGAAGAATTTAGAAATACGTGTTTTGCGGCATATGGATTGGACCCTCTTCATTCGTACACTTCGCCTGGACTAGCGTGGCAAGCCATGTTGAAAGAAACAAATTGTAAAATACAACTTCTTACAGATATAGATATGGTGTTGATGTTAGAATCAGGAGTTCGAGGAGGATTGACGCAAAGTGTAACACGTCATGTCAAGGCGAACAATAAGTATTTGCCCGATTATGATGCATCAAAACCAACAACATTCCTGGGTTATTTTGATGCAAATAACTTATACGGATGGGCAATGTCGAATCCCCTTCCATATGATAATTTCAAATGGATAGACCCAGAATCAATTGGAAACATAATGGATATACCGAAATATGGAGAAACTGGTTACATATTCGACGTCGATTTTGAATATCCCGAACATCTTCACGACGAACATTATGATTTACCACTTCTTCCGAAGACTGAAATTTCTCCAACTGGAAGATGGCCGAAATTATTGATGACTTAAACCAACAAGTCTCGGTATGTTGGACACTACTGGATGATACAACAGGCCTTAGACTTGGGATTGAGAATTACAAAAATTAATCGAGTACTACAATTCTCTCAATCTTGTTGGTTAAAACCGTACATTGACAACAACACAAGAAGAAGAGCCGCCGCTACATCAAGTTTTCAAAAAGATTTCTTCAAACTAATGAACAACGCAATATTTGGCAAGACTTTGGAAAACAAAAGGAAACATAAGGATATCAAATTGGTAACTGATCCAGTAAAATTCCAGAAATTAGTGCAACAACCAAACTTTGGTTCATCTGTAATTATTAATGAAAATCTAGTTGTTATTTCCATGAACAAGAAGTCAGTTCTAATGGATCGTCCTTTGTATCTAGGAATGTCAATCTTGGATATTTCCAAAACACACATGTACGAGTTTCATTATAAGAAGATGGTTAACTATTATGGAAGAGAGAACATTGGTATTGCATATATGGATACGGATGCACTAATTTACTGGATTAAAACAAATGACATGTACGAAGATCTACGCACTTTTATGTATAAAGATGATTTCGACTTTTCCGATTATCCCAAGGATCATCCAAATTACGACTACGACAGAAACAAGAAAGTATTGGGAAAATTTAAAGATGAAACAAATGGTGTGCCGATGATGGAAATTGTAGCATTAATGTCCAAACTATATTCATTTCAACTGTACATAAGCGAAAGGAATCAACATCAAGTCACGAAAAAGGCCAAAGGAATAAAAACCTCTTTCCTGAAGAAGAACGTACAGTTTGAACATTATAAAAGATGTTTGTTTGAAAATGTTGAAACAACTGCAACGTTCAACACTATTAGAAGTTATAATCATCAACTCTTTAGTGTCAAAAAAAACGAAGTGGGCATTAAGCTACAAAGATGACAAGCGCTATATTTTAGAAGATAAAATTAATACTTTACCGTTCGGCCACTACTCCCTGAACCCTATCGACCAGTAAACCTATTCTTCGTCCTCTACCTTCTTCCTTTTTTTTCCTTTCCGTAAAGAAGAGGGGACATGGCAAGCCCAATGCCATGTTCCCTCTTTTTTACACTAATATGAAATGGCCTTGACCTATATTCAAACTATATAAAAGAGAATGAACTGTTGTACGGATCAGTATTTTTACAAGCGATGTGCAAGCAACACCTGAAGATGGAAAGTGTGAAGGATAAGATTGTAAATGAACTACATAAACCAGCAAGAAGAAGATTTCCAAGAAGAAGTACAATAATTAAAGGAATGAATGATCTTTACCAAGCTGATCTCATTGAAATGATACCGCACAGTAAATTAAACAAAGGTTTCAAATATATTTTAACAATTATAGACTGTTTTACTAAAATAGCTGACGCTTTACCATTGAAGGATAAGACTGGTAAAAGTGTTACAAAAGCTATGGAAACAACGATACAAAGAAATAAATTCAAAATCAAACATCTACAGACCGATGATGGAAAAGAATATTTTAATAAAGACTTTGGAGCTTTAATGAAGAAATATCAAATAAATCATTATTCTACAAATTCTGAAGTTAAAGCTTCAATAATTGAAAGGTTCAATAGAACATTGAAAGGAGCGATGTACAAACAATTTTCAAAACGAGGATCATACGTGTGGTATGACATATTACCACAACTTATAAAAGAGTATAACAACAAATATCATCGTACCATCGGAATGAAACCTATCCAAGTAAACAGCGCTAATGCTAAGGTTGTATTACAACGCATCAGAAATAATACAACACCTAAATTGGAAAAGTTGCAACCAAAAAAGTTTAAAGTCAACGATAAAGTTCGTATAAGCAAATACAAAGGTGTATTTAGTAAAAGATATCTACCAAATTGGACTAATGAAGTATTTACAGTTTATAAAGTGCAACCAACTATACCTAAAACTTACTTATTAAAGGATAACAAGGGTGAATTACTTCAAGGTGGATTCTACGGACATGAATTGTTGAAATCAACAGTCGGTGATGTATATCTTGTTGAAAAGGTATTACAAAGGAAAAAGGATATGGTTAAAGTCCGGTGGTTAGGATTCGATAAAAGTGAAGACTCTTGGATTCTTTCAAAAGACTTGGTATAGTAATTTAATAGCTCATTGTGTGTTTAACCTTGACACAAGATGGAGATTGTACAACAAAAAGATCGATTTAATATCAATAATATTGATGAATTGACGGTTGACAATGATAAGTTAAATCATGGTAAACATGGTGAACTACTACCAAATACGATAAGATGTTTAATAACTGGTCCTTCAAATTGGGGAAAAACAAATGTTGTTTTTAACCTTATAACTAATCCTAAAGGATTGCGCTTTAACAATATATACATTTTTTCAAAATCATTGCAACAACCAAAATATCAATTATTGGATAAAGTACTTGCAAGTGTACCTGAAGTGAATTTCTACAAGTTTAATGCCAGTGAAACAATTATGCAACCAAATGAAGCAAAACCATTTTCTATTTTTATTTTTGACGATGTGTCTTGTGAAAATCACGACACTATAAGGAATTACTTCGCTATGGGAAGACATCATAATATCGATAGCATTTATATTGGTCAAACATACAGTAAGATTCCAAAACAACTCATAAGAGACAATGCAAATATGTTGATCATCTTCAAGCAAGATGAAACAAATTTAAAACATATATATAATGATCATGTAAATGCGGATATGGCATTTGAGAAATTTAAAGAGATGTGTGGCAAAGCATGGAATGAGAAATATGGCTTTCTCGTTATTATGAAGGAAGAAGATATTAAAAATGGTAGATATCGTATAGGGTTGGATAAATTTGTATTTATGCGTTGAACTACCGATGCTACATCTAGTTACACGTTGAACTTCACAGTATAAACATGGTGAATCAAGAAAAACTAAAAAAAAGAAAGAAATAAAATCACTCAGTGATTCTATTAGGATGAAGAATCGTGCATTGAGGATGGGTTTAAGTGAAAGAGAAGAATTTCTAGAGACTACATTTAAACCTATTACGGAACCTTTAAAACAGATATCAGAAACTATTGGTAAACCTCGTTATGAAGGAGATGTTTTACTACCAGCTTCTAAACAAGAAGTACAAGCATTAAAAAAAGAAGAAGATGATGATTCATATACAAGTGCTAGTGAGCAAGAAGAAACAAAAGAAGAAGAAGAACCAATTGTTGAAAAGGAAGAAGAACAGCCAATACCTGAAGCTGAACAGTCTATTCCAAATTTAACTCAATTGAGTAGCGATATATTACAACATGGACCTCTTGGAAGAAAATATATAATGAAAATGCTACATGACATGAAATCAAACCCGAATTTGAGTAGATCACACGTATACGGAGCAAGAATTGATGGGAATGAATTAAAGATCGGCGATTCAAAGCTTGAAATAACACAAGACGATTACATCATTATTGGTGAGCATAAATATAAAGGAACAAAAGTACTTTATGAATTAATTTTTAAAAACATACCACTAAGATATTCATCCAAAGATTTAAGTGTTTTTAAGGAGATTCTACAAAATACTAACGCTCATAAAAGAAACTACTTAAAGGATGCAATGATTAATCGTTCACGTGCAACAAAATATAACATTGTTATAAAAAAGTTGTTTCCTCCACGAAAATTGCCAACATTACGTACTGCACCAGCGGTGAGACAACCACTGAAAAGAAAATCTTTATCACTTATGGATTTATCACTTCTTGAACAACATGGTAAAAAGAGTAAAGGAGATACTTCAACATCTGGCAAAGGATTGATGAAAAATCTATACAATACGAATGTGATTTACTACAACGACATCAATAAATTGGTTGATAGAATGAGACTATTGCATGAAGCCATGGAAGCCGGTCATACAGGTTTAAATAATGAATGGGTAGCTCTGATTGACGAACTCAGGAATCGCGGCATAATCGTATAATTGTCCGCAGATATATAAGAGTTGCAGGCGTATAATGTGTCAGTTCTAACATGAGCGTCGACAAGTTCGGACGATACTCCGCGTTAGGAGTGCAAGTTGGAGAAAACAGAAAAAGAAGTGGATTACCGCAAACACCCGAAGGTGACTATAACATAAATAATAAACGTTTAAAGTTTGTTAAGGATCCAGAAGAAGATGGAGATGCAACAAATTTAAAAACAGTAAAGGAGGAAACATCTACAAGTTTAAAACTCGACAACAACCAACTGTATGATGCAAAATCTTACAGGGTTATTAATGTTGCAAAACCAGTCAACAATGGAGATGTTGTTAATAAAGGCTATTTTCTATCTGCGATGGAATATGCTTTACTGTTGGAAAAGACTAAAAGTGGAAAAAAGTACAATGCTTCAAATTATAAAATAACTAATGTGGCAGATCCAACCGAGGATACAGATACAATCAATAAGCGTTATTTGCATTCTGTAATACCAGAAAAGAAAAAGATGGATTTTCCTTCTATAAATATACTATAAACGATATTGGATATCCTAAAGAAGAAAGTGATGGTGTTAATATTAAATACATTAAAGATAATTGTATTTTATATAATGGTGCTGTTATTGATTGTCATGGAAAAGTGTTGTCCAATCTGAAAGATGGTTCAACTCCATCGGATGCTGCTACCGTGAGACAAATGAATGAAAGCTTGAAGAAAGGAACATCCGCTTTTGTTAAACAAAATCAGGTGGTGTCAAAGAAAGGTGATGAGTTTGTGCAAGGAAGTGAAAAGTTTACCTTACTACAACTACAAAATAACAAGTGGGATGGAAAAAATAAAAGATTGTCAAATATAAGTTTAGGCACGGAAGAACATGATGCTGTTATTTTAACACAAGTGCCACAACTATCAGCTACTGGTGTTAACTTTATATGTGGAGGTAGACGATTAACCCATGTAAAATCTGGTAAAGATGATAATGATTGTGTTGTTGTGAAACAAACTATAGTTTTAGATAAAATAAATAACTTATATGATGGAAAAAATAGAAGAATATCTAACATATCAGCAGGAATAGCTCCGAATGATGTTGCTACTATTAATCAAGTTATAGCAACCTCTAATAACGATCCATCTGTGTATACATGTAATGGTAAACGTATCACAAATCTTGATAATCCAACAGATTACAAAAATGCTACTAATGTAGAGTATGTAATGAATCTTGTAGGTAATGCAGTTGTTGATATGCATAATCATATAATTGGTAAATCAAATCACGATAAAATCGAAGGTGCTAAGAGAGAAAAATGGATTAAAGATACAATCATCGATATATACGGGTAAAGCTTGTGAATATTTAAGTATGGAATACACAAAAAAAAAAGGATTCATTATCATAAAGTATTTCATAGAGTGAAGACGTTGGTTACATAAAACAGCATAATGAAGACCGTATCGCTCAGTCGTCGTCAAGACAGCGGTAAGAGAGGACGTGGTTTAACATCAGCTGCATTATCCCTGCTCAGACGGATTCCAATTGGTGCTGTTGTGAATCGAGCGATAGACGCTTTACCATACGAATTACATCTGCCCGGAGGTTATCAATATTGTGGACCTGGAACTAAGTTGTCAAAACGTTTAGCAAGAGGAGATCCTGGAATTAATAAATTAGATCAAGCTTGCAAAGAACACGATATAGCATATTCAAAGTATAAAGATTCAACAAATAGATCAATAGCGGATAAAATTCTAGCGGAAAGAGCTTGGCAAAGAGTAAAATCAAGTGACGCAAGTATTGCAGAAAAAGCAGCGGCTTGGGCAGTAACTACAGCCATGAAGACGAAAGCTAAATTTGGTGCTGGAAGACGACGTCGCAGAGGAAGACCTGCAAAGAGAGGAGCTCCCAAAAGAGGTGGAAACATTAAGAAGAGACGTCGTAGAACTCGTAAAGCAACAGTAAAGAAAGCTTCTATTTGGTCAATGGTAAAAAACGGAGCAGGTTTATACCTAAGACCGTACCGTGTGTACTAAATAAGAAGAATCAATTGATAATTCCAAATAAAGCCTTAACAAATCATCAGTTAAATGATTATGTAAAATGTTTGAAAATACCATTTTTTCGAGGAGTTTTTATGAAAGATGCATTACCAACTAAAATATGGGAAAATGAAACTGGAATAGTAAATTTGGATTCCACCTATGGTCCAGGCACTCATTGGGTATGCTATAAAAAGCTCGGACAAACCGTTTACTACTTTGACAGTTTTGGCAATCTACCACCGCCGAAAGAACTGCAACATTATTTTCGAAACTCCAAAAACATTTTTTACAATTACAAAAGAGAACAACTTAACAATACTGAAATATATGGGCATTTATGTTTGGAGTTTCTAGCGAAGAGTGTCAGTCAGCTTTAAGATGTCATCGTATACAGTGTCACTGAGTGGAAATTCATCCACATTGAAAAGTACGCTGTTCCCAGCATTGCGTCTATCCAAGGAAAGATTATGGGAAGCGGCATTACTTGATTTAACTACCTACAACTCAATTCCCAATGTTACGGAAGGAAAGAACAATTTACTACATTATTATGAAACTAAGGATGCTTCAGGAAAATACTCAGAATTGAAAATAATTACATTTCCTACTGGAGCTTATGAAATCGATGATATAAACCAATTACTACAAAAACAACTCGGAGAAGAAAATATCACCGTTAAAGGAAACAATAATACTTTAAAAGCAGAAATAACTTCAAAATATTATATCGATGTCAGCTTGGAAAATTCCATTGGCAGTTTACTTGGATTTACAGATACAAAAAAGAAAATATTAACTCCTGGAACTACTCATTCAGGTGATACAACTGTTACAATATTGAAAGTCAATAGTATCGATGTAACGTGTAATATTATACACGGATCGTATAGAGAAGGAGTGAATCAGCATATTTTACATACATTTTATCCAACAGTGGCTCCTGGTTTTAAAATTGTTGAGAAGCCACAAAACTTGATATACCTACCGTTAAACACCAGTTTCATTTCAGACATCGTACTGAACATATTGGATCAAGACGGTGTTAGTGATGACTTTAGAGGAGAAACGATAACTATACGGATACACATCAGAGCGGCAACATAAAGGTCAACATGGGATTATCATTTAAACCGCAACGGAAGAGTCGGGAGCTCAGTAGCTCCTCGACATTGGAAGAGTTAACATCGGACGACATTCGTTTTCTACAGAAGATTGGATTGAAACTTAACAACGATGGATATCCTGGATATATCTCAAGGACCGACATTCGACGAAACACTATGGGAGAAGGAATATCACACGCACAACCCTTACACTTCATCAAAATTAAACAATAACGATGAAATAAGGATTCCCATTCATCAACAAGATATTTACACATTACCGTGTGAAAGTTATTTGTACATTGAAGGACGGGTATTAAAATTGGATGGAAAAACTGCTTCAACAGTTCCTTTTATAAATAACCCGATGGCATATCTTTTTGATGAAATAAGATATGAGATATCAGGGGTGACAGTTGATTTGACAAAAAAGGTTGGTATAACAACGACATTGAAAGGATTAACATCATTAACACCGCATGAGAAGAATTCAATAGTCACCGCCGGATGGGTTGCCCCTGATAAAGACACTATAACACCGGATTCCAACGGTTACTTTGATTTTCATGTACCCTTACGATTGGTTTTGGGATTCGCTGAAGATTACAAACGAATAATAATAAATGTCAAACAAGAATTGGTATTACTCAGATCTTCAACTAACAAGGACTTGATACTTGCAGACCCTGCAACTACGGAAGATAAACTGGAATGGCAACTACAATTGGATAAAGTTGTTTGGAGAGTACCTCATGTAAGATTGGCCGATGAACATAGAATCGTATTATTGAGAAAGTTAAAGTCTGACCGTGATATCGTGATGCCATTCCGAAGTTGGGAATTCCATGAATATCCTACACTACCTCAGACAGAACGACAAACATGGACCGTCAAGACATCAACTTACTTGGAACGGGCAAGGTACATAATACTCGGTTTTCAAACTAAGCGAAAAGATGTTATCACTGCAGATGCCGGTCAATTTGATCACTGTAAAATAAAGAATTGTAAAGTTTTCCTAAACTCTCAATTCTTTCCGTATGACAATTTGAATGTCATGTTCAGCAAAAAACGTTTTTCCATTTTATACGATATGTATGCAAGATTTCAATCGTCATATTATGGAAAGACTAATACACCACTATTATCGCCTGACCAGTATTATTCCAAGGCTCCGATAATTGTAATCGATTGTTCAAAACAAAATGAATCGGTAAAATCATCAAGTGTGGATATAAAAATTGAAATGGAATTTGAACAACCAGTAGCGGATGGAACTTCAGCATACTGTCTAATTCTACATGATAAAATAGTTACTTACACACCGCTGACCGGAATTGTGAAGAATGTACTTTAAAAAGAATTAGTACAACGACTGCAGATTTTTGAGGTTAGAATTATCTGCTTCACTTTTTGAGGTTAGAATTTCGTTTGTGAAAAACAAGTTGAAAACAAACATTTATGTGATTGTATAAATTTCAAGGATTTCACGAAAAACATAAAAGCGAGAAAATCATGAGTGGAAAGTTCATTTTATATTCGACCGTCGTATGGGAAACATCGTTCGCAAGATGAGTTCTACTAACGGAGAAGAAAATACACCTCTAATGGATGAGAATAGTTCAGATATAGAAAAACAAGTTGAACGAGAAATGGACGAGTTCCTCAAGTTTAACAAACATAAGAAGAGAGAAGAAGAAAAAGAAGAAGGAGAAGCTGAAAAAGAAGTAAAAAGAAAAAAGGTTGAAGTTAACATTACAACTAATATTTTAACAGAAGTATTTCTTCGGATTTTCTACCCCATTTCTTCATGCATGACGAAAAGTATTTCAGTTGGAATTTTAAAATCATTGGATTATTCACCGATTGTTATTTTAAATCATGGAAATAAAATGGTTACATTCACTGAAACTTCTTGGGAATCATTTATGAAACATTTACATCTTTTGGAATGCTATTTGAGTAACAACACATTTGGAAGAAGAACAAGATTAAGTTTATTGGAATCAAATATTGAAGTTGATATAGTGAAACATCGTGGAGGACAAATGGTTCGCTTCAGAGATTTAACTAGACATTATGTAAAATTACATTTGACTAAAGAAGAATTTTACACTTTAAGTTGTACTACCGGTCCCGTCACTAGATATTTGAAACAACTAATATTTTCAAGTGCAATAATCAAAGACTATCTAATCGATACATTGGACAGACAACCTTTCGTTCCAATTTTATACGGTCCCGTGGATACTTCTATTTTTAATCGAATACCTCAAGAAGTGGATATGTGGAGACAATTGAACAACTATCACACCAACTTTAATATCGACGAAGAAGCGCAAGAAGTTAAAGAAGAACAATCGTGTTTGTAATACAAGTCAGTTGCTGACGAGACTTCATCATGAACAAACGGGTTTCGTTTTCTAATGCGCCACATATAATGGAAGTTAAAAGAGGTATAATTGAATTTCAAGCTTTTCGAGGAAATGATGGAAATTTTATTATAAAAGAATTAGTAATTTTGGATATGAACACATCTGTAGTTTATCATTACTTATTCAAACCTCCATTACCATTCAATAGACTAACAACTAAAGCGAAAGTTACAAACAAATGGTTGTACAAACATTTTCACAATTTAAGATGGGATGAAGGTTTTATTAATTATAACATGATGCCGCACATTATGAATCATTACTGCAAAGAGTTCAAAACTATCTACACAAGAGGATTGGAAAAAGCTAATTGGATACAATCATTTACAAGCAACGAAGTGATAAATGCATTAATAGATAGAGATTTCCAATGCTATTTCAATGAACTTTGTATTTCATCAAAGAGTTTTAAACATCGAAGGTCACAGTGCGCTTTGAAGAATGCCTACCGCTTGAATAATTTCCTTCAACAGAATGGTGGGGGTAATGTCGGTAATAAAAGTGAGAGCGCTACCATGACGCAGCATGAGTATTAATCGAACCTCCGAAGAGACAACATCTCCGACGGACATTATTATTAACAAGAAGATTAACAAGAAGATTAACAATAACATCAAGATGGCATCGCAGAACTTTCTTCAAAATTTGGTTGATCAATTCAACGCTCATTCAAAATCAACAATCTTACCGACGAAGAGATGTTCTGAACTAAAAGAAGAAAAACATTACATCATACATACAATCAAGAAGATGGACACTTCAGTTGGTGATGCTATTAATTGCACATTGAGCGAGGCGCCGTATACAGTTGGTGACGAACCGAAGTTTCAAATCTTCCTACCGAAACGGTTTGTACAACTTCTACAAAATGAAGATCTTCGAGTTATTCAACCTGGCGCACTCTATTTAGTTTCACACGGACCGAGTGGAAACAACTCAACTGAACTAACTATTCATGTAACACCTACTACTAACTAGTTTGTACATAACTTTGTAAATATATATGTTTGTAATGGTTTCTCAATAAAGATGATATAAAACAAAAAAAAATAAAAGAAGCAACATATTGTTATGTCTTTGTACATAGCAATATGTTGCTTTTTTTAAAAATTCCACGGGATGACCTTGACCCAATTTTGTGTGATAATAAAAGTGAAAATCAACTTGTGAAATTCATCAGTCTACGACTACCTTTCGTACCGTACACATCTCGCTCTCTATAACTAAATACAAAACTTCAACATGTCCCTAAAGGTCAAGTGTGCATCTTACGATACCAACACCATTACGAGTTTTGAACAACTTGAAGATTTAACCAACGAAATGCGAGTTTTACTTACCGGTGGTTATCACCTAACTGTTGATGTTAGTGCTACTAATGTAAGGATGTTTACTAAAACAAAATACTGCGATGATGAAGTATTTCTTTCTACACAACCTACAACATCTTAATCGCCGACTGGTCAACATAACATCAAGTTCCACAAGTATTACCAATGTTAAATAACTTTAACAAATAAAACTAAGGAATCACGTGATCAATGTCAAGTTGATAAAAAGGGAATGATACTTGTATAACTAATCATTCGCTTCCCGACTCTCGCTGCGTCAACACCTAATTTTAAAGATGTTATACAGAATGATGATCGAACTTGATGGAAAAATCTATGGAAAAGATTACAACACCGTTGAACAAATGACTGAAGATTTAGATATATTAACTAAAGAAGGATATCAAGCTAAATTAATTTTAAAATTTCCTGAAGTACATCCACTATCGACTGAAGAACTTATCGCTATGGCTAAAGCGGAGAGAGAGAAAAAGGCTGAAGAAAACAAACAGAAACAGACAAAGTCTGAAGAAGATAAACAGAAATAAACTTCTTAAGTATAAACATCCCTTACATTAGTAAGGTATAATTTTTTAAAACTTCGTTTGGATGACCTTGAAATTACCCCCACCACTTTTTGTAGTACATAAAACTGACTATTCAACACTATACACTCTTATTCTTTCACTGGACTCAGCAGCGTAAACATGGAAGAACAAAAGTACAAGTACGAACCTCGTTACTGTTGTGAACAACAGTGTACAGATTTAGGACCAATGATGGTGGACGGGTTAGCTTGCACTAAATGTGAATTTTTCGGATCTTGTTACTGCAAGTGCAAAACAAAACAACTACCACCACCGGAATTGCGAACTTTCAAATTTTACAAATCAAGATATTTTCATACATGCTGTCCTCAAAGATGTTTCAAATTTCATCCTCTCGATCTAGCTCATTGTCAACGCACCAAATCTCATTAAGATGATTTTTGTACACATATGATAAAAAGATGTAAATACAGATCAGATTGGTATTCCGATCCTGTAGAACCATCAAATGTGTAATTTCAGTTTTATGCTCTTTTTTAAAACTTCAATTGGATGACCTTGAGATTTCCCCCACCATTGGTTTTTAGACTTCCCCCCACCATAAGTCTTTTAGATTTCCCCCACCATTAGTTTAAGTTTTATATCTTATTGAATCCACCTTTGAATTATTTCACTTCCAACACTCTAACTAACAACATGGGATCGCCTTTCGTCAAGTTTCAACATATAATAACTGACAGAGAAGAATTGGAGGAAATATTTCAAAATTTACTCTCTGTCATGGATAGATATCCTATGAGATGGATCAAAATTGATGTTCACTATTTACGTCCTCGTGAATATTCTTCGTCATCTAGTGAAGACAAAACAACGACTACTACTTCAGCTAGGATATTTCAATTTTCTTCATCATCGAGTGAAGACGAAACAACGACTAATACTTCAGCTAAGATATTTGAATTGAAAGACGAAGAAGAGGAACTTAGCTATTTACTTAATAACAAGCTCATGCTCACCGACAAATAAACCTCCTTCCTAAGCACCGATCTTCATTCAATCACCGACTCTCGCACGATGAACAACTCTCCGTTGGCACGAATGAATTCTAGTTTCGAGGTAAATTCAAAAGAAGATTTGCAAGAAATATTTAATACTTTACACGAAATTGTTAGTAAATTTAACACTGTTAAAATGAATCTGGAAATAACTTACGCCTGTCCTATTTGTGATAAGGTTGAAAGTTCTGATGAAGATAGTTTGCTGAATCTTACTCCACTTACACCTCTACAATCAGACACGACAACAACAAGTACGGAAGCAAATGGTGAGCAACCTCCTTCCCCCACCACTTCTTTGTGATTCAACTTCCCCCACTACTTCTTTGTAATTCAACTTCCCCCCACCACTTCTTCGTTTAACTAACGTTCCTCGCTTTCACTTCTCATTCCGTCTCCAACATTTGAACTATCAACATCACTTGTTTCAAAATTTCAAACACCAAAAAACAACACTAATGATGGATATGATGGATGAAGTTTCTTTCGTCACAAGCATGGAAGAGGAAAAAATGAAAGAGGAAAAATAGAAATTGGAAATTAAACGATTGGAATTGGAACGGGAAAACCAACTCGAGATATTACGTTTCTTCAAACTTGTCAAATACGTCATCTGGGGACTCTGCCTTTACCTTATCCTCGTCGTCGGCGTTTGCTTTTACAACTCCGTATTTCATCACAAAAATTCAACCTGTATTGCACATTGATTGTATTTGTTTTTGCACATTGATTGTATCTGTTTTTACGAATAAAGTTCAAAACTTAAATCTACCTATCCCGCTATCACCGGGTAGTTCAACTCTCAGAACTATTTCCTGTGGTAGCGGGATGGGCTTTTTTAAAACTTACTCGGGGTGACCTTGACATACTTTCCGTAACCCAATTATCAAGTTGAATTTCAGTTTTGAACTAACTTTTAATTTATGCATACCTCCCCCTAATTTAATATACGACCGGAAGCTGTGTGCCCCGGCACGTGGCTTCCTGGGCATGTGCCCTGAGCCAGAAGTAACCAAATCTAACTACTCATGGTAAAATTATTTTAATTTCTTTGCGGTTCCTTGTCATTTGTAGCGGGTTTTTATATTCGATGTAACTGTTGAATTAACCCAATTATTTTGTTATGAATCGTTAATATTTCACGGCATTTTAATTACAAATGTCAAAATAAATTATTAATTAAAAATGTTTATTTGTACACAGCAACCAATAATTATCGAATGAACTATGAGATTTGTAGCTCCAGAAGCCCGCGGTAGCCTCAGTGAGATCACGAGGCTCAAAATGAACTTAGTCGCGCCACTATTATTTATTCGATTGCCAACGATCTAGTCATTTTATTGTAGGTTTCTTGATCAAATCATGAAATTCGTCTCATTGGCTACAACTTTCCCGCTGAAAGTTTGTTTCTGACCCAAAAATAAAAAAAATCCTCGCTTAGTGACTTTTCCATGTCCGACTAAATTGATTCTCAAACATTTTCACCTTTAATAATTTTTTTAATTAGTTTAGGAACTAAAAAATATTTATACTGTTGGATTCAGTATTTAATATAGAAACGGAATATATAAATTTCAATGCACTTTAACCACTCTGTTGTAGTACAGGAGCGTGTAAACGGCGGCGCGCACTGTCGTTGAAATGACGCTGATTCCGCAGTTGCCCACCAGCGCTATCCACGCCGGACCGTTTGGGGCCAATTTAGAGTTCAATCCAGTAGTATACATCGATGGGGCGCAACGCAATAGGCATACATTTGGTCTTTTTGACATTCATTGTAAGAATATTTTCTGTGAACCAGGACCGTAAAATATTTAACTCTATAGAGGCAATATTAAACACATCATTCCAACTACGACCCTTAAAGATCACAGCAGTATCATCAGCAAAGAGAAATAATTTTCCAGATATATTAAGTTTATCAATATTATTAATATATATTAAAAATAATAGCGGCCCCATGGTGCTACCCTGGATAATACCATAGTTAACATCATTTTCATCACTTAAAACATTATTTATTGAAACCACCTGGGATCTATCACTTAAATAACTTTTAAACCATTTTAATTCGAGTCCACGCACCCCACAGTGCTCGAGTTTTGAAAAAAGAATACTTCTATCTATTGAATCGAATGCTTTTGCAAGATCTATAAAGGTTATTAATATTTATTCATTGTTATTTACTGAATTTATCAAGAATTTGTTAATAATAAAAAGGGCATCTGATGTATTTGTTGCTTTTCTAAACCCAAACTGGGATTCAGATAAAATGTTGTTACGATCTAAATAAAATTGAAGTTGGGTTTTCACGCATTTTTCAAGAACTTTAGCAAGTACACTAAGCAATGATATAGGTCTATAATTGTTTTTATCTGATTTAGAACCAGATTTGAATAAAGGTTTGACTTTGGCAATTTTTAATCTATTTGGGAAAACCCCAGAAGTAATGCTAAGATTAATTAAGTGAGTCAAGGGCCGCAGTATGGTATGCAAGTGATTTTTTAATATTTGTGGTGAAAATTCGTCAAACCCAGGAGCAGAGCCACCACGCAGTTGTTTCACACATTCAGCTACATGGCTGTCGGAGACCGGCACCAGACGGAACTCATGCTCGACCCTGTAGACTGCGTTATCGACCATCGGGGGGGGGGGGGGGGGGGCGCGGGCTGAGGCAACCCGCTCGCCAAGTTACTTCCTACGTTAGCAAAAAATTCATTGAACGAGTTGGCCACCTCCCTTACGGCCCCCTCTCCGGAGTCTGACCCCTGCACAAAATGTGAAATGGGAAATTTACTTTTATTGACTTTTGCACCATTATATTCATTGATGGTTTTCCAAAAGAGTTTGGAATTATTTGAAACTGAATTTATTTTATTTTTGTAAAACTTTTGCTTCGTTTCTTTGATTTTATGAGTTAGGTTATTTCTATAAATTTGAAACTGGATTTTGAGATGTTCACCATTAGGTCTCTTTTTAACAAGTTTACTTAATTTGTCGCGTTGCCGAATACCATAAATTAATTCTGTATTTATCCAAGGTTTGAGTTTTTTGAAACGCGTAGTAAGCTTTTTTGGACGCAAAGCTCGAGTTCTAAGATCAATAAATGTGTTTAAAATGCATCACAGCATTCATTGACATCATTATGCGTCAGCACATGGTCCCACGTCTGAGCCGCCATCATACCGTCCAGAACACTCGAATCCAAGTAAACGTTGTCGGTTGGGGCGTCAACTGTGCGGTTAGCTAGTGCAATCTTAGCAAAAACAGGATAGTGATCAGTGATGTTAGTTTTTAGGAGACAGGATGTTACTGAGTGACAGTCGGAGTGTTTAACAAAAATATGATCGAGACAACTTTTCGAATTGCCTGCCTCCCTAGTTGGTACCTTTATAAGTTCAATAAAACCTGCTGAATAAAGCACATTCAAATAGTCGTCTTTAAAGCGACAAGCGTTGCTCTCTGGCAGAGTATCGATATTTATATCCCCCATGAATACAAAGGTGTAGCCATTGTTGTTATTTGAGTAGTATAATTCTAAACTATTTAAAAATAACTCACAGTCCATAGCAGGGCTACGGTACACAGTAAGTATTGAGTAATGCCTATTGTTCAAAACAAAATCTAGTTGGAGTCCAGTAGACTGACCAAGCGTTATCTGCCGCATTGATCCAGATAGCTTAGTGTTCAAGTAAACAATTACACCGTCATTCCTGTTAAAGTTATTAGTCGTAGTAAAAACATCGTAGCCTTCTAAGTCATAAACTGGTTTGTCTTCGTCTGTCCACGCCTCAGTAAAAGCAATTACATCACATTTAAATTTTAACCCTTCTAACATAACTAATGCAGCGTCATAATTCTTGGAATAACTACGGATATTTAAATGAAAGAATGACAAACATTTCTCTGAATTTAAATTAAAAAAACTAGTAACTTGTGCATGATTATCACACACTTCACAATGAACACTATTGTAATTTTCTAGTTCCGTACGAAAGGTGTCCATTACTATCCTTCCGTGCCCTGCCCCCCAATTAATTGATATAATTTAAATACAATATACAAATTTAACCCTAACGCTAAGACACTTTGTTATTTGAAAGAAAAGTTTAATTTGATTAAGAATTCAAACAAATAAGAAAAACATTAAATATATTTGTATAGATTACTGTAAAATAATTAAAATTGGATCACTAAGTAACATGAGTTTTGCAAAACAATATTTGTAGTGTTCAAAACTAAAAATGCATTAGAGCTCGAAAAAAACACTTTTTACTTTCGAAATAAAATAATCCACGATTATACAAAGTTACTGAGCACTAATTTCATACTATGGTGAGTAGATAAAATTTGAGAAAAGTTTAGGCCTAATCTTAAAGCTAAATGTACTTTGTTATGTAAACAAAATATTTAGATTTCGTTTAAGAATTAAAATAATAAGAATAATACACAATAAATCTATTTACATGTAATACTAAAAAATAGTTTATTTATATTACACAATTAAATTTGTAAAGCAATGTTTGCAATGTTCTAAACTTTCGTATTAAATAAATAAATAAAAAATAAAAAAAAATAAAATCATGATAGTTTGAAAGAGAGAAATAAACCGTTATGTTTTTATAATACAGTCCAAGATTTTAATAAAAAAATCTACTGAGAACAGCTTATATACCATATTAGATTACATTATTATTTAAGGACTAAATAAAAAATAAAAAATGTACAGATTTAATTTATATTTAGACAAGGGAAAAAAAGTATTTGAACTTCAAATACCATTAGTATCAAAGAATTGATAAGCGGAAAATAATTCTTTTTTACTTTTAATTGTTAAATCTACATAACCAATATTTATTCTATTTACTGCTCTTAATAACTATGTATAAATCAATAACTTACCCTGTTCATAAGATAATGTCTGAAATAAACTTAAACAAAAAAATACAGGTATAAAAAGTACATCTCTGCATGTCCATTAGAAGTTTATTCATCCCATCAGAAGATTGTCCACGTCCTCCATGGTTCTCAGTGGTGTGGGGCGGCCCTCCGGGTCGGACTTCCTCTTGGCGTACAGCTTGCAGTCTCGGCTCCAGGCGGATGCTAGC
This sequence comes from Neoaliturus tenellus, assembly GCA_030545055.2. Classification (NCBI taxonomy): domain Eukaryota; kingdom Metazoa; phylum Arthropoda; class Insecta; order Hemiptera; family Cicadellidae; genus Neoaliturus; species Neoaliturus tenellus. Next base: position 317,445,823 of record CM061531.1, read on the forward strand.
TTTCCCATCTCGAACGGCTTTCCGCGCCTTGCCTAGGATCGCTTTATTATGCGCGGTGAGGTGGTCATTGAAGTAGATTCTAGTAGATGTCCAGGATTCACACAAAGCAGATGCAATTAGTTTTTGTCTATGGACAAAGGCTGCATTCAGCCACGCTGCTTTACACTCCCTCGACACAAATTTCACAATAATAGCTGGGTTCGGATAATTGTTTGTCACTGGGAGCCTATGCGCTATGGAAATATCATATGTGTTATATCTAGCCTGAATAATAGTCGCTAATTTCCCTAGAATTGTTTACACATTTTCACCTTTAACGTAAGGCACGCCCACAATCTCTATGTTATCTTTCCTTGAATATTGTTCCATATTTCGCATTTGTAGTTTGATGTCATCAACCTCGTTTTTAAGTTTTTCATTTTCTTCAACAATATTATTGAAATCAACTTTTCGTGCTTCATTTTCAGAAACCAACAGATTGACCGTAGTTTGCAAAGTTGAAATAGTGTTATTGACACTCTCGATACTAGAGTTTACCTGCACAAGTTGGCTGCTTAGGTGTTTGTTGAGGTTTTCAATCGAAGCAACAATAGAGGAAAGGTACTGATTTTGAACGTTGGGACATTCTAATTTGGTAGTTGAAAACGAGATATAAAAACCTTTTGGAATGTGGCCATGTTTATTTATATACGATTTAAATATGTTTCCTGTACTTGAAGTGGTTCCTACAGCTGGCTAAATATTTGCTAAGCTTAATTTTTAACTGCCATGACGGAATTCACCGGAAGGAAAATGGGCCCAACCTTACATTAGTAGAGGGGGTGTACAGGTGGTCTGGGACACCCGCTATGTGTGTCCGATGTACGGATAACTTTTGAAAGGGTCTTCCGATTTTATTAAATTTTATATTAAATGAAGGACTAGTGATATTTTTATGAATTTGCGAACATGCTTAGTCGGGTCATGGGAGAGGGGTTTAATGGGTTTTTAAATGGATCAAAATTTGGTTTTTGGGAATTTTGGAGTTAATTTTTAAAATTCAATCATTTTAACTGAAACATTTTAAAAGAGCTTATATATACAAATAATTTATTAAAATAAATTACACTTTCTTCCCACTGGAAGTTGCACTCATGTACAAAAGATAACAGACAGTGAATTTGGTTTCTTTTCTTCTAAAATTAATAAAAATAACAATATTAAAAATTCTGAATCTTCATGGATTGTTGTTGTATAAGTGTTTGTGTAATATTGTTATGGAGTGTTTTATTATATTAATTGACAATGTTTTGTGAATGTTTTTATCAATTTTAATATTTTGAGTTTTTAACTTGTTAAAGAAAAGAAAAAAATATATATTTTCATTGTTATCTTAAAAGGAAATCAACATTACCCTGTATCTCGCTTATTTATTGACAAAACTTTATAAAATTTGGTATATATATCTACCACATAGACTTTACCTTATACTTGCTTACGATTCCCATATAGTGACAAACCTACATACGCACCCAAATGGGGTTTATGTGGAAAATAAAAATCAACAGAATTTGTTACAATTTAGTATGAACCAGCACTGGGAAGGGATTTTCCTTTATTTACTTACAAAAGCCCTAATGGCACCAAACCTACATCCCCATTCTTATTTTGCTATGCAGAAAATTAAACAAAAATACCGAATTCTATTGGAACTTCGCTTAGTACCAGGTCTGCTGCGAGGGGGGTATTTACTTAATGTAATCAGATCCTGTAGTTACGTTGATAAATTGAACGAAATAAAAGAATCCACTTCAACAACTGTTGATGTTAATATACTACTGGTCTTCTTCTCAAATGACAGACATTAAAATAAGCAAATACATATGTAAAATAGATGCAATTTAATAGGATTTGGAGTTAAATTAGATGGTAATATAATGTATGAGATCAAAACAATGATCTCATATTATAGGTCTATCATCTCATAATGATAGGTATATTATTAGATAATTAACACAATTAATTACATCAATGAAAAATATTAATTAACACTTTTCAGAGACTCGGAATGATAAGCTTACATTTACACTCGATTAGTTAACCATTACCCTGACAAATGTGATTTTGAAACAACAGTTATTAATATTTCAATTTATCGAAATAAAAGAAATTTTAAAAACCTGAAGAACCCAAAATAAACACATAACAATGCAATTATTAATTTTTATGGCCCTGTCAAATCATTTTAATATCTTCTGACACGGACTGACATTAACTAAGTTTAAACCAAAGTTAGTGTATATTTGTACCATCAAATGTGTTTATTTTCAAACATGTAGTTTATAATTTTTTTTTTAACATCACCAAGCATGAAATGTTTAAGGAAAATAAATATGGCTACCTAACATAAGGTGTAAACTTAGGTTGTGTTGGTAGGAATTTTAAAATATGAAGAAAAAGGACCAAAATTCTTTGGAAAAATTATGTTAGCTTTATTTGTTCCTCTGTGTTATATTTCAATTTATAAGGATTACATTTTAATAGTAATTCGATGGTCACTCCTTCTACAGAGTAATTGATTACATAAAAAGGGTAGTCCCTTACCAAACTCATTGTAAAACAGTGATTCGTAAGAATTATTTGTATACTAGATTCTATGTCCATAAAATGAATTGGTATTAACCCAAATAAAAAAGATAATGCCAATAAAAAAAGTGACGCAAACAAAAAGCATATAATTTAACACTATGATAGCAACAAAAGGTAAAACAGGATAGTTAAATAAATGCCTGCTTAATAACTTAGATAGTAGACCTAAGTAGGGTTTTGTTCGTTTAAGTTGGTGATTAATATTAATGGTGATTGATTTGTTCTTCAAATTAAAGAATAACTAATAACCTATTTCAGTAATTTATTCTGTTTATCGTATGGGAAATGTTCGCATTATATTCCAACAAGTTTAAAGACAAAAATGTGTTTTATAGCGTATTTTGAAAGACAAATTTTTAGACTAGTAAACTAGGACTAATACTAGGTTTAATATAATAAATTGTATTATAAACTAACTAGTTAGACTAGTTTTTAATTCTTTTATTATTTATTTGTAGTGGTTCCTCACTCCTAAATACCAGGTGTCAATACAAGGTGCTGATGTAAACAAACACGAAGCAGAATATAACGGAAGCTTCAAAGAATCAAACTATTAAACGAAGCTTAAAATATTTCAGAACATTAGGTGTATTAAAAAACTACAAGTCCCTTAAAAAAAATTCTCATTGTGGCCTAATCATTGGGTTAAGTTTAACGAAGAAATGGATAAACGAATAGATAAAATATTTTATTTATTTATCAAGTCAGTTCAATTTAGAATTAGCTGCTTAAAGAGCTGCTTATAATGTAGCTGTTCAATGGCAGTCATTAAATATCATATCAAAGTGTATTATAAAATCACATAATTGGCATTCAATCACGTTCTCCAACATGGGAATTATTTATATATAAATTTTTATTTAAAACGTTTGAGAACTTTGAAAAGTTATTTTAGTTGCAGTAAGTTGGTAACTACTTTTTGCCTACAAGTCAAAAAGAACGACTCATCCATTGAATGGAAAATTAAATCGGAATCGGAAAAAAACGTGGTCATGTGGACTAAATGAAAGAAATGTATTCATTGTTACACTGTTCTAGAAATATATAAATGTGGTCAGTTTGTCAAAATTCGGTAGTGAAAGTGAAAAACAAAAAAGATTAATGACCACACTCTGTCTCTTCTCCAATTCTCTTTCCCTGGGTACATTAATTTCTTTGGTTTCCCGGACCGATTTTTCATTACTGAAACAGAATTTCTCATTCTGTTACATTTACATTTCATCCTTTCTAAATTGTTGTTTAGATTGCTCTCTATGTCGAACTACTATGAAAACATGAAAATTGGACTAAATTTGAACTCTAAGCAAGTTGTTTTTATGGCTGAAATAATAAAATCACTTTCAAAACGATTTTATTTTACATTCCCTGATCAATGACCAAATATACATTAAAGGTTATTTTTATCTTTCTGCACGAAATCAGCCTGTTTTTTGCTCTCTTAATAGTACCAAAACCGATTCTTTTTTGTCCTAGGACTTGAAAAATCATCTGGAGAATTTTTTAGGTCCTAGTACTGAAAAGTCAGCTGTTTGCTAAGTATATTAGTATACATTTATTAATGTTAAGGAGCAGAATTTTGAAATTCATACGTTATAAAGAGCATTGTTTGTAAATAACAGAAATGTAAACACTACATATTACTTACTTTGTAAATATAACCTCGAAAATACAACTTTATAGTTAATATTTTTAACGATTAAAAGTCTACTTTCTCATCATGATAAAAAAAACTTTGTTCATCACTCGTAGCAAAAGTGTCTTTTTGATGCTTAATCGTTTTTAAAAACTCGGCTGCGCCTCGTTTTTAAAACACGATTGCGCACCAAAAAGACCCACTTTTGCTCCTAGTGATGAAAACTACTATTTTACATTCCTTTATTCATCTTAAATAATTTCATACAAATACAAAACTATTATTTTTTCATTATTTTCAATAAAACAGAATTTTGTTAAAAAGTAGAATTTTATAAATGAAACACTTTATACAATACAAAATTAGTTAATGTAGGCTACCATGTTTTATTTTTTCCCTAAACAATTTCTAAAATTTTAAATGACAGTGGTGGTTTTCATATTTTACTGCATATACCAAAGCTACATATTTTTTTTAAAATGAGAGTTCATATTTATTTGATTCAACTTGAATTTTTTTACAGAACCAAATAACGCAAATAAACACAGTAATATGAAATGACGGCTTTTGGTCGTCACGTCAAGTCAATGCAATATCTGCTAACACGGATTGACATAAACCAATATTACTTATTTGAGAGTTTATCCTTGATAAAAATCTCCAATATCCTTAGATGGAACAGATGAGTTA
>CM061531.1:318120161-318150907 GCA_030545055.2 Neoaliturus tenellus
TCTACGTTAACCTCAAAAATTATGTTTTCAGGTTTAAATTATAAGGGTAGGCAAGAAATTCAGTAAATTCTTGCCAGGCAGACTCGCATCAATACTCAATTGAAACAATTTTACTTATGCCTATAAAAAATTGACTCAAATTTTTATGCTTAGCAAAAAGCCATAGATAGCCTATACAATATCACCAGGCTGTATAAAGTCGTAAAACAGAAAGGTATTTGGAATAATTACATTAGAAATACGACGAGACGTTATACTCATAGATATCGTTTCAAAAACAATTTAAACCTCAACATGATTAATTAAGTACGAAAATTTATCTCCATTTTATCCACTATTTTCTCAAGATCTGCAGCCAAAAAATTATTTAAAAAAATTCTAAGTCAGAGATAAACATTCAGAACATTTCAAGAATTTTAAAATCATTTTAATTTTGGTTAATTTTCTGAGGTTTTTAGGTCTAAGTTTTCTTTCAGAGGCCTGCTAACGTTTTAAAATAATGTTATTATTTTCTTGATTTGGTAAAGCATATGAACTTTTCCTTACAGTATTAAACTAAAAGGTCTAATTTTATTTAAACAATGTTTTCTATGAACAATAATGGGTGCATTTATTAAGTCAAAGCAGTTACATTATTCCAACATATTTAAAGAACCTATAAATAAAATCATAAAGATAATAATATAATATGCAATTATCGTAAAACATGGACGATTGAACTATTGATTTTGTATGTAAAACTGATTGATTGTGTAAAATATTTATAGTCAATGACAGAACTTAAAATAGTATAATCATATTTTGGAGTCTTCATTTTGCAAACTCTCTAAATTTTATACAATAAACCTAGTTAAAACAGTTTAATGGAATACTTTTAACATTCTTAACCTTCTTCACTCAAAGGTCACGTTCATTCGCAATAATTGTTTTTAATCATTATCTAAATTCGGACCACTGGTTGGTACATCTCAATCTGGACAGGTTAGCTAAATCCTATAAGGGATATCATGATATTTTGGCATCTACCGTTGTAGTCAACGAGGAATAAATCGCTAAAAAAACTTAAAAAGGTATAGGTTATCGAAGATTTAACCCCGATCCCACCGATCAGTGTTCGTGAACGCAATCAAAATTTCGACGTCTAGCGCAACATTACAGGGGCCGATGACGATTGTCGAATCAAAATACATATTAGGCAATATGGGCATATTCACCGTTAATCCTTGTGTGATTAGACTACTTTAAAGCGCGTTTTAATTTATATGGATTATACTATTTCATTTTTATATTTAAATCTATTTAAGTATCAAATAGTATTATCGACATTTTTTTACACACGATTTACGATTTACTCCATGGCGACTAGCGTGGTAGGCACCAAAACACCACTATTTCCCTTATGGGATTTAGCTAACCTGTCCAAATTGAGATGCAACAACCAATGGACCTAATTTGTAGTTTGATTACCACCTATTATTGCGAAGTGAACGTGACCGTTGAGTGAAGAAGGTTAGAAATGTCAGATTTTCTATGTAGTAAATTGAATTTAACTAAGGTTATAAATTAAAAGTTTTACAAAACCTTTCATTTTTACACTAAATCACTTCAGCTGAATGCCAATTTAACATGACTCAATTTGGTCTGGGGGGGGCTCAAGCCCCTCATCGGGCCCCATGGAGTCGGCGCCAATGTATATAGATAAGACTTGCTCGTTTCAGTTCCTTAATTCAAATACAATAATACATGTAAACCATTACTAAACAATAATTTGAAATACAAGCAAGATGCATACAATTTTACACTGAAATATTAGCAATTTACATTAATCATATTAAAAGTGGGCTTTATCGCGTAAGATCTACACCAAAACAATTTGGGTACTAGCATGTATTTATTTATTAAATGGTACTGTCAAAAAAGTAGCTTACTTATTTATTTCTAGTTCAATAACCTCTCTATAGTGTTTTATTTTTAACTTTATTCAATGAACCAGAATGCGAAGGTCTAGGTTTAAACGGACACATTTAACACTAATACTAATCAACCGACGTCGGTACACGCACATTGACAAAGGACTTGTCTTGGCAGATCTCGTAGGCCTACTGACAGTTTTGTATGGTTAATTTGAAGCTGAGGATGAGGGGAAGGGCCATCGAAACATATCGGGAATATCCGGGAAGCGAGGATTATTTTGATACCTTAAGGCAATTACGTTAGTAATAACTTTAATCAATTTAATAAAAAGGTATCGAGGCTGTTAGAATAATAATGCATGAGTATCATGATTGATCAAATTATCAGAGTTTTCTCCTACAGGCCGTTGCACGAGACGTGAGACAGTCCGCGCATAGGGGAGGGGAGCAAGAGGGCTGGGAGGGGTATGGAGTAGGAGTGGGAGGGGCGGCCGACAGTGTACTAGCCTGGCAGCGCACATTCACCAAATTGTCCTAGCTTTGATTTCGGTAACAAAATAACCATTAAACATGTTAGATAAACAAAAAAGTAATAATACAATACAGCTCAACCATCATTAACAGTAACTATAAACAGTTATTGGTATTCAGTTGATTCAAATTCAATGTTTCACTGACTATTATTGAGTAAATGATTTTACTCAATAATAGTCAATAATAGTTTTTAGCGAACGGCACCTGACAAGAGCTAACAGCTGACTGGCGGTGCTGCACACTAGCGGCGAGTGGACGGGCATGCGCAATAGCCTCTTTTGCTCCCGCGCATGTGGTACATTGTCTCACATCTCGTGCAACCAACTGTAACTCTGTGTTAGGTTTAAATAAACAAAACTAAAAACCGAAATTAATATGTTGCCTGCTGCACAACGGACATAAATTGAATATTAGCGTAAGTAAGCATGGCAAGCGGAAGTCCTTCGCAAATAGTTCATAATATTCGTAAATGAACGCCCACAGAAACAGGGAAAATGATAGTATCAGAGCTTTTATACAAGCCACTGCCTATATTGAAGATTTTCGTATTTACATAGTTCTTGAACTTGTTTTTCTTGGAATTTCATTTAGGTTGCAACGATAACGTTATCATGACGATAAAAAAGTTGTACCAACCAAAACTCTTGCCCAGTGTGTGACTCATAGTCCAAGCCCGGAGCGGCCGACCGGGATCTAATTACAGGCAGGAAGGCAGGGAGGCCTCCCCGGCCGTCCTAATTCCTCAGCCGCCTGCGTTATTCGCGGGCACTATAAACTTTATGACACCCTAAATAGTAATTTAATACATCTACTTTTGGATAGGTTATGTCTAAACATCAGGCAACAACCGGGGTAGGTACGCTTTCATCGTACGCAATTGTAAAATCTGGGATTTGGGAGGTATTAGTTATATTATTTGAATTATGAATGAGAGCATAACATGATTACTCATCATGAAGTAATGATCATAAAATGTTGATATCTACGTATAAGATTGAGAATGAGGACAGGTTGTACCACACATTCAAATCCTAATACTATTTTGTTAAGTGGGAAACTTAGCTTTCCTTCGTTAATATAAAAATACTCATATTTATTAATCCCTTAAATAATCTCATTATCAAACATAAAAACGAAGCTTTTAAATTTTCATCACATGTAAACTTTTGTTGCAGTTAATATGTTGCAACAATAATTTGAAAATAAAACTATTCAGGTTATTTGTTGTTTATTACTGTATTTAGTACCGGGTTGAAAGAACCTTGCTCATGGGATTTATTTTTTTTGCACAAAAACATCCTGAGATTGAGGCTGTTTCCAAAAGTTTTTGCAACAAATTCTTAAATGCAAAATGAAGGCGAAATCTACCTGACAATTTTTGGAATCGTGGAAAATACATCACCGCATACACTCATAGTATTATGGTATAGAATTATGTTTTGGCAAAACATTTTTATAATTCATTTCATTGGCAATATTTGATTTTTATTGGTCCTTGGATTTAAAAGGTTTGATAATTCTGGTGCAACTGCTGAACCTCCATGATAAATAAATATATACAACAGTAAATTAGGATGATTTTATAACAGATCCTCTAATGTAATTGCAGATAAAATATGAATACATAACCACAAAAGCCTATTATTTTCACTCAATTCGTAATGAAGATACAAAATTGATATACGATAAATGAAGTTGGATATACAATATGCTGAGGTTTTGGAATGGACTTTTACGTGGAATTACTTGTGTACTTTATCTTTTTGAGTTCTTGGAGTTAAATTGAAATGAAGTCACAATATTTATATAATAAATATCTAAACAATTTAAGGTTGTATTTTCATGAGAGGAGGTAAAAGGTTGTGCAATTACAGCAAAGTGAAATTGTTTATTACTGTGGAAATTGTTGATGTCTTTTTTGGTAGCCTACTGAAATAGTGAAAAGTATGTAAAGTTGCCATGATTTAACACAGATGTATAAACTGTTGAATATTAGATTATACCTGTTTTGTGGACATTTATTTATGAATGTAACTCTTTGTATGTGCTGCTATCAGAGCCGTTCTTAAATAAAATGCGATGCCTTTTCATAAAACTTTTGTACATTTTCAGTGATCCATCCAGTTGGTGGGTATGGAATTCCCCGTATTGGAGAGGATGCTAAGGGGATGTCCGTCAGACATTTTTTTTTTTATTATATTTGCAAAGTCCACCTATTGTATTTTGAAAAAGAACAAGTTTTATTTCTTACACTTTGAAAAGGGGTGTTTAAATGCAAAACATTTTACAAATTGAGTTAGGCGAAAGGTAAAATTATGCTGATTGCGTTACGTTTTCAGTATATAAAGTTGTGTCTACCTTTAATTTAAGACACAAACTTTGCAAATCGGTCAAATAAAACCTCCAGACGAAGTCGAAAACGATTAAACAAAATTTTAATATACAAGATTAATTTTTTTCATTAAAACAATTGCGTGATTAATAAAAAAACGTACAACAACAACAATAAAGTTTACTCTTATGGTTATGACGCCATATAATACAAAATTTTAAGTTTTAAAAATGCAAATTTTTGTTTGACAGCAAATAAAATGAATAAGAATAGATCTCTAATGTTTCTTTGTTTGTTTTTATATTAATAAACAGTTAAGCTTATGTTACGATGAAATTTTAATATTTTTTCACATAATATTCTAAATCCAATGTCGACATCTTAAAAATTAATGCAAATAAAAGTTCATTACAAACTAATATTAAACAAAAACTATATTGTGAAAATTGTATAGCATATTTCTGTACTGTCGTATAGTAAATCTTCATATTTATATGAAAATCCTTACTAATATTATAAATGTGAAAGAGAGGAAGTTTGTTACGCTTTCATACAAAAACTACTCGACGAATCATGAAACTTTGCACACATCTTCTGGGAGGTACTAGAAGTAATATAGGAAACTTTTTATTTAAAAATAATTATTTTTACGAAATGTTAAAAAATATTTTATATAAAAAATCTGAAAATCGATTTAGTCTTTTTTATTGGATGCTAAGAAACGAATTCGATGAAAATATCAATATAACGAGCTAAACTTGATATCGGGTAAGCATGACGGTGAGTGAGCTTAGCGAACGAGCTAAACCTGGTGGTGGGCCAGCGTAACGGCGAGTGAGAGTAGCGAACGAGCTAAACCTCGCAGCGAGTATCACGGGTGAAACCGCGGGAAAAAGCTAGTAAATTAAAAAATCGTTTCCGAGTTTGTCTGGCGGTTCTATGCGACCGATTTGCATGATTTATGTCTTAAATTGAAGACATTCACATACAGATGACGCAACAAACATGCTTTTTCCTTCCCCCAACTCCACTTATACGCAAAAGAAATTTCTCTTTCTTTTAGTATATATTATTTACTAGCAAACCAGCCCGTCAAAAATGACGGGTAAGTTTCATGATGATTATTATTCATTTATTTGATGTTCACGTTTGAAAATGGTCACAGAATTTATTAATACACAGACAACATAGTATTAAAACAAAAGAAATCATTTATTTAGCAATGTGAGTAGTGTGTTTTTGCGGTTGCTGGCTCAGTTCAATGACCTCTGAGGAATGTGATGACGTCATCGCCAAGGTCAATGACCCCGATGACGTCATCGATGACGTAATCGATGACGTCATCGATGATGACGCAATCGATGACGTCATACCCATGACGTCATCAAAATGACGTCAACGATGACGTAATTGATGACGTCATCATCGATGACGTCATTTCCGTGACGTCACACCCATGACGTCACAGAAATGACATGCTGATGACGTCATCATCCATTATATCATCAAAATGACGTCACTGACACTGTTAAGGTCAAGGTCACGCCGAAACTCAAAATTTTTTGGCACTTTTGCCGTTTCTCGCACTACGCTCCGAGTTTCAGTCAGAGTCCACGTGACCATTGACGACTTGGAGCGAATTTGCGATGAGAAACGGCAAAAGTGCCAAGTCAAACTCAAGTTTGCGACATGACCTTGCTTAAACCGTCATCCACTAGTCCTCAGAGGCCATTGAACAAGCACAACATCCGCAATTTCATATTACTGTGACCTTGAACACGTAACAACTACAGAGCGCCGACACCGATGCGCACCCCACGACAGCCACCGAGTGACTGAATGTCAGGCTCTGTGTACCCTAGATATATGGGGAAGTAGAGGGGAAATCTCAAGGTCATCCAAATGGAGTTTTAAAAAGCTAAAGAGTAGAAAGACTACTCTTGTGCTTCCTGGGCGACTTCATCAATTTCTAACGGATCTGTAAACCAATCCGATCTGTAGCGGCAGGAGTCCAGAAAACAGGTGCACCACCCATTAGGTTGTCCGTAGCACTTCCGACAATTGGTAAGATTAGAAAAATGAAATTTAATACACCGCTGCGGACAACAAGTGTAAAAGTACTGGGACTTGTAAATTTTGAAAGTCTGTAGTACCGGTGGTGGCAGCTGCTGGTTCTTGCATCTACACCTGCAACATCCGAAGCATTCACATTGCTGGCAGGCCAACCCGTCCACTTGCCATCTTGGTAGTAGGAAACACTTGTCCTTGCAGCAATAGGTTGACCCTGTCTCTTCCTCCCAAAGCTTTTTTGCACAATGGATGACGCCTGGCTCCTCCAAACACTTATGCTCGCAACATGAGACACGCTTAGTTTCCATACTTGATGTTGCTTCGGCGAGGGAGCAAGATAAAGTGATGCCGTAGTCAGTGGGAATGGAGGTTATATAAACTAAGGTGAGTGGAGGGGGAAAGGTCAAGGTCATCCAAACGGAGTTTTAAAAAAGTCAAATAGTAGAAAGACTACTCTTGTGAGTCTATAGCGATTTCATTGATAGTGAGTGCTTCGGTATGCCAAGTTGATCTGTACTGACACGCCCCTAAATAATGTTTGCAAAAACCTGCAAAATGATTGTTGCACATTTTGCAGCCAGTTAGCTGTCTTAGATTAAATTCAATGCAACGTTCAGGGCAACAAGTGTACTTATGCCCTCTCATCTGGTACACATGGAATGTCTTCAACTCAGGCTTTGGCTTCTCCCAAGATTTGCACCGACACATGCATTGTCCAAAAGCTTCACACTTTCTACAAGCCAGTCCATCCACCACATCAATGTCATTGGACCATGAAAAACACTTCTGTTTGCAACAGTAGTTAAGTTGACTCTCCATGTTGCTGCGGCGAAGGCGCACGATGAAATGATGCCGTAGTCAGTGAGAGCGCAGCTTATATAAACTAAGGTGAGTAAAGGGGGGAAAGGTCAAGGTCATTCAAATGGAGTTTTAAAAAAGATGGCTAGTCGTCCTCGTCGTCTGTAGTAGTTTCAGATGAAGAACCAGAGTCGTCTGAGTCCCTTGCTGGTGCTCCATAGATAAAGTGTATTTCTATTTTAAAGCGAAGGCCAGGATCTTCCACCATCAACTCCTTCAACCTATTACATACCACCTCCACTTTGTACACATTGTCTATAATCAACACCCAAAATGTTGGGTGAATAAAACGTGTGGATGAGTCAGCTTCGGCAATGGTTATTTCTTTCGGCGCTATAGGAGTGTACAGATGTGTAAAGTGTGGATGAGGCTGGCTGGAAGTTAAAGGTTCTGAGTTGATCCTGGTCGCATCAAAATCCAATTCCATCCTACATTCAACGTCACGGTTCTCGTTAAAAACATATTGCAATTTTAGGCGTAACATTTCTAGTTCTGTCACATCTTGCAAATGAACGGTCCACCACAAGGGAAATGCTTCGTCCGTAGTGGAGTCAACTTCAACTTGAGAAGTAGCCTCGTTCGCCATGGTAGCTAAGGAAGGAATGAGGTGAGCCGCAGACTGTAGTAACAGTATTGAAAAGTAGAGGGGGAAATTTCAAGGTCATTGAAATTGAGTTTTAAAAAAATGAAGGAGTAGAGGGGAAAGGTCAAGGTCATCCAAATTGGGTTTTAAAAAAAGAAAGAAGGTCACTCCCCACCAGCCTCGTCGTTGACCTCCACATCAGATCCTTCATAGGGGTAAATAGGTGACATTGGGGTATACTCTGGTGACTGTTGAGTGTTGTCTCCATCCTGCTGCAGTGTAACTCTCGACCAATCATAGTCCAAATTCATTTGAATTATGATTCCAGGGTTGTCCCGGAGTATCTCCTTCATCCTTTGGAAAATTGTCTCTAGATAGTGCACACTGTCGATCGACAGTGTCCAACCCGTACTTGTTCCAACATCGGTAGTGGAGTCTGCCTGGGTGATGGTGTTGTTGTCATCCATGGTTGCCTGCTGAACAAGGAATGATGCTTGATGTGAGGCTCATGCAGGAACATGGTGGGGGGCGTGGTGGAGTAGTGGGGGAAGTTTCAAGGTCATCCAAACGGAGTTTTAAAAAAAAAGGAAAACCTACAAAGTAACATTAAAACTTTCCAATTGATGGTGGCGAGCGTTTTCTTCTGCAACCTTGCCGACACATGTGACTATGCCATACAGTATGAAAAGTACAACCATAATAAGGCCGAACAATAAAAGATAGCCGTTGACTATCATGATATTTTCTGAGTGGATCTGCTTTCTTCTTATCGCCCTCTCCTGCATCCTCTTCTCTAACTCGTGGACGAAGTCACAACATGCGTGAGGACATCTTTCATCTGTTGGTAGGTTTGCCATTGTTGATGTTGTCGGTGTGGCTGTTGAAGATGGAATGAGGTTTCCAATTGCGATGTGCCATGTACACCAATAGTCAAGTGGTGGGGGTAACAAAGCAGTGGAGGGGGAAGTTTCAAGGTCATCCAAATTGTGTTTTAAAAAAACCTATCTTGTTACTGAGCTTATATGTCAGTAACAAGATAGGTGTTTCTGCTCTTTTACTTCTTTAATATAATGAAAAAATATACATATTCTACAATGGTTAGGACAAGAAATACAACTGCTAGTCAGCTGAAGTAGTCCAAGTTGTCTGGCTCGGTCTTCATGGACGCTGGTGAGGAAGCCGTCGAGGAGTGTCCAGGCTCTTCCTTTGACTGCCGGGTGTTCCGTATATTGCAAGCGTAAACTTGCACATTTATACGGTAGCCTCGTGCCACCATCAGCTGCAACTCCTTGTATAAGTCGTTTAGCTCCTGCTGAGTCTTGATGCTCACCTCCTCGTAACTTGCGCAACTAACGTTCAGAGACATCTTGATGTTGCTAGGTTGGCTGCTGGAGTAGAAATGAAGCCGAGGCACAGCGCTTGGAGGTACATGAAAAAGTGGTGGGGGTAATAGTGGTGGGGGTATAGAAAATGCAATTAAACAGTTCTAAACTTTTTCCATCGATACAATGGAATGGAACAAATAGCGCAGGTGTCCTTGTAATTTTCAAATCGAAACAGTGGCGCTAGAAATCCGAATTGTTTTATACCACCATCCTGTACGAATCGCCGAAGGTCTCTGACGGCGGCCTCGCCACAAGGCCTACAAAACTTTTCCCCGTCGTGGAACTTATACCAGGAGTATTCCGAATACCCTGTATTTTCCCTCCTGTAGCGTTTGACATCTTCTTTTATTGTTAGTGGGATGTTGTCTTGTAAACATGTTGGGAACAAGTCCTTGTGAGTTATAACTCGTTGTATGCAAAGCTCGTACAAGGTGCTCATCGTTTGCTAGTTGGCAACAGACTGACCGTTTTTCGCATCCAAGCAGGTTTGAATCCTAGTGCGGTAGTGGGGGTAATTACAGTAGTGGGGGTAATTGTGAAATGCAAAGGTCAAAGGTCAAGGTCACCCGCGAAGTTTAAAAAAAAATGCAACATATCAATACGTGAAGTCTGTCACATATTGATATGTTGCATTTTTTGTTTTTTTTTATTTTTTTTTGTCTTTTATGATTTGTTTATTTATAAAACATTACAACAACAACATATGTACAACATTAAAACTTAAATCTAACACTGCTGCTTGTCAGCGATGTGGATGGTCAACTCTGTAGAATTGCTACCCGTGCAGCCGTGGGACACCAGGTATAGACACCCGGGTTGAATAGAGCGAAGATCCTCGTTTTGTAGAAGATGGACGAATCTCTTGGGCAGGTACACCTGGAACTTTGGTTCATCCCCCGGAGTAAACGGTGCCTCGCTGAGACTGCAGCAGATGGCCTCCCCAACTGTAGTCTCCATCTTCTTCATAGCATGGATTATGTAGTGCTTCTCGTCTTTTAGTTCCGAGCACTTCTTTACAGGTAATATTGTTGACTTGGAGTGAGCATTGAACTGCTCGACCAAAGTCTGAAGGAACTGGTGAGATGCCATGGTCAGGTTACAGATCGTCTTCTTGCTCGGAGATGTTGTCGTCTCGGAATCTCGAGTAATACTCATGCCAGGTCCCTGTCTGCTCCCCACTTATATACTCTCCGTTACCCCCACCACTCCCCAATTCCCCACTTTGAAGGTAAGAGGCGAGTTTATAGGCATTTTTCAAAGCGCAATGTCTATCTTTATCATGTTCTGGGCTTTTTGTACAAATACATATGGTTTCCAGCATGTATTGATAATTCTTATCCAATTCCACATCATTAACCGGAACATGAGTAAATCCTTCGATCCATCTTTTCTTTTCCAGCCCCTTTGTGTAAATATTGGTAAACTTGTCTGAAAAGTGATGCATAATGTGATACAAGTCCGTGTAACTTGTAAAACCATCATACCAATCGATATGATGGAAGTGTTTTGAAATCCATCTGTTGGTAGTAGCGGCTTTACTAGTTAAAGACGAATAAGAACATGGTGGTTTAAATAAAAACGAATAAGGAACACTTGTATTCATGTCCAAAAACACAAGTTCTTTTATAATGAATCTATCATCATTACCACGAAACGCTTGAAACTCAATAATACCAGGCTTGGACTTTACTTGTTGTTCTTCTCCCTTGTCCATTTTGAAGGTCACACGTCTGCTCATTACGAAGTCAGGAGGTCAACTGATTTCCACACCACGGTAGGTACTACTTTTATACCAGGCCGTACAGTTGTTGGCGCGTTGGTGTATATTTAACGTGGGCACCGTCCCCAATAGGCCTAACCCCACAAAATGTTGGTTATTGTTTTAAAAACTAACCATTGTCATTTAAGTTTCCATCTTTATATTTTCCTTATTTTCATTTTCATCACTAACACTTGATTCTTCTCCTCCATCTTCCTCTTCTTCCTGTTTTACTGATTTCTTATGTAGTTGAGCGTACTTTTCCAATTGTCTCCACATCTGTACTTCATGAGGAACTCTATTAAATATAGAAGTATCCACAGGTCCGTATAATATAGGTGCGTCCGGTTGTTTGTCCAAAGTGTCTTCCAGATAATCTTTAATAATCGAACTTGAAAACACCAGTTGTCTCAAGTATCTTGTTATAGGTTCAGTAGCACAAGTTAAAATGAAAAACTCCTCTCGATTAAGTTGAATTTTGTTATCATGTCTTGTTGTGTCTCTAAACCGTAGCTGATGATCACCACGTTGTTTAATGATATCAATTTCCACATTTGAATCCAAAAGTCCTACCCTTGTCTTTCTTCCAAACATGTTACTACTTAAATAGCATTCTAGCAGATGCAAATGTTTCATAAACGATTCCCAAGCACTGTCCGTAAACAAAATCATTTTGGGTCCATGAGTTAAAATTACAGTAGGGGAATAATCTGTAGATTTCATAACACCGATTAAAACACTTTTATCCAAACTGGAAGAGATTGGATAAAATATTCGCAAAAATACCTCACTCAATATGTTTGGAGAAATATTATCTTCAATATCCCTTTTTCTCTTTTGTATAGTCTTTCTTCTTTTACCTTTTTCTTCAACATTATTACTGGCGTGAAGTTGTCCGCAAACGTTTTGTTCACCTCCTTCCTGGTGACCTTGAGGATCTAAAAACTCAGATATCTCCTTCTCAATATCTACCACATTTTCAGGTGTACCACTAGGAGAAGCCATATTGAATACGATGCTACCCATACAACAGTAGGCAACAAACTGATGAGGAGCGGTCTGTACGCTCTGCTTTTATACTCGCGGAATGAAACAAAACCGGTTCTTACAATACATTTTTAACAATTCCAGTTAAAGGTGTGTATGTTACGATTTTATCATGTAGAATTAAACAGTATGCAGTTGTATTAGCCGGTATAGCATCGTTGAATTCCATTTCTATTTTTATATCCACACTTGAAGACTTTACTGATTCATTTTGTTTAGAACAATCGATTACAACTATTGGGTAGGCATCGAAATATTTGTCAGGTGGTAATAAAGGTGTATTTGTTTTACCGTAATATGAACTTTGGAATCTCGCGTACATATCGTACAATATACTGTATTTCTTCTTAGTGAATGACACATTTAAATTGTCGTATGGAAAGAATTGTGAATTTAAATAAACTTTAATATTTTTCAAGTCACAATGATCAAATTGTCCTGCATGTTTAGTAATGGCGTCTCTTCTACCTGTTTGTAAACCAAATATAATATATCTGGCTCGTTCTACATAATTCGATGTTTTAACAGTCCAAGTGTGTCGATCCGTAGTAGGTAAACTGGGATGCTCATGAAATTCCCAACTTCTAAATGGAATAACAATATCACGATCGGCTTTTAATTTTCTTAAAAGTAGCATTCTATGCTCGTCAGCCAATTTAACATGTGGAACTCTCCATACAATTTTGTCTAATTTTAATTTCCATTCTAAAGTCGCATCTGTAGTAGCATCTGCAGCTTTAATAATGTCTTTATCGTTAGAAGATCTCAACAAAACTAATTCTTGTTTAACGTTTAATATTATTTTCCTATAATCTTCAGCAAAACCAAGCAGCAAACGTAATGGAATATGAAAATCAAAATATCCATTTGGATTTGGAGTGATCGTGTCAATCGTAGGTAATACCCATCCGGCAGGTTTAAGTAAATTGGTTTCATTGGGTGTTATAGATGTTAATCCTTTTAAAGTTGTCGTAATACCTACTTTTTTAGTGGAATCAACTGTTACACCTGATATTTCATATCTAATTTCATCAAATAGGAAAGCCATAGGATTATTTATAAATGGAACTGTTGTACCAACAGTAGTACCGTCCTTTTTAGTAACTTGTCCTTCAATATACAAGTAACTTTCACATGGTAGTGTGTAAATGTCTTGATTTTGTATGGGAATACGGATTTCATCGTTATTGTTTAATTTCGATGAAGTGTAAGGGTTGTGGGTGTGATATTCTTTTTCCCATAGGGTTTCGTCGAATGTTGGACCCTGCGCTATATCCAGTATATCCATACTCGGTTAATTTTAATCCAATTCTCTCTAAGAAACGAATGTTCTCGCGTGTTAACTCCTCCACAGCTGAAGAGCTACTAATGCGGTTTCCCGTAGGTTGTTCGCTTTTAAATGTTAAACCCATGGTTTTGTATTAAAGTGTCGATTTTAAATGTAATCTAATCGTAATAGGCTCTTCTCTGAAGTCTACCAAGTTACCGTCTTGATCCAATACGCTCAACACGATGTCTGAAATGAAAGTGGTGTTCAACGGTAGATATACCAGGTTTTGTGGCTTTTCAACAATTTTAAATCCAGGTGGTACACTTGGGTAAAAAGTATGTATGATGTGGGTGTTAGCCCCATCCCTGTAAGCACCTTGTATAATGTTACAAGTTATGTCTATACTATTGACTTTTAATATTGTTACTGTTTTCTTACCGGAATGTGTTACATCTGGTTCTAAAACAGGCTCATCGTTGGAAAATCCTAATAAATCACCAATTGAGTTTGGTTGAGTGAAATCTATATAATATTTGGAAGTAATTTCAGCTTTCATCGTATTATTATTACCTTTTAATGTTATATTGTCTTTTCCCATTTTAGTTTGCAAAAATTCATTTATATGATCAATTTCATAAGAACCTGTGGGTAACCTGCACTCTTGTAAGTCTGTAAATTTTCCACTGGCATCCTTTCCCTTATAATAATGCAATACGTTATTTTTACCTTCCGTAACATTGGGGATAGAGTTGTAAGTTGTAAAATCCAATAGTGCCGCCTCCCAAAACCTTCCTTTTTGCAAGCGTAACGCTGGAAAAAGGATACTTCGTAAAGTGGACGATTTTCCTGTTAATGATACCGTATAGGAAGACATCTCAATAGTGACTGATACTTTTAGCTAGAAATTCCAAACATAAATGGCCGCATATTGAAGTATTATCAGGTTGTTCTCTTTTATAGTTATAATATATGTTTTTAGCAGATTTAAAGTAATTTTGAAGTTCTTTTGGTGGTGGCAAATTACCGAAACTATCAAAATAATATACATTGTTATTTAGTTTCTTATAACAAACCCAATGGGTGCCAGGCCCTTCAGTATTATCCAAATTTACAATTCCAGTCTCATTTTGCCACATTTTCTTTGGTAAACTGTCTTTCATAAACACACCGCGGAAAAATGGTATTTTTAAACAGGAAATATATTTAAATAATTCAATATTGGTTAATGCTTTATGTGGTATGACCAATTGATTTCTTTCATTTAATATGCACGATAAGGTCTTAGGTAAAGACCTGCCCCGTTTTTTACCATTGACCACACGGTGGGCTTCTTCCTGCCTTTTCTTGTAGATCGTCGTCTTCTTTTTATATTTCCTCCATGTTTTCTTGTGGTTGACCTCCTTTTTACTCTCCTTCTCCTCCTTCTTCCACCTCCTACTGCTGTTTTAGCCTTCATACCTGCTGTTACTGCTAAAGCTGCTGCTTTTTCTGCTATGCTAGCGTCACTTGATTTTACTCGTTGCCAAGCTATGTCCGCAAGCTTTTTGTCAGCTATTGATCTATTTTTTGAATCGGCAAACGTGGAATATGCGATATCGTGTTCTTTACAAGCCTGATCTAACTTATTTATGCCAGGATCGCCTCTTTCCAGTCGTTTTTTCAATTTAGTTCCTGGTCCGCAATACTGATAACCTCCCGGTATATGAAATTCGTATGGTAATGCGTCTATTGCTCTATTTACTATGGATCCTACTGGAATTCGTTTTAAAGCTTTACTTAACAGAGAAACCGCTGTGGACGTGATCCCACCTCCTCTCCTTACAGTGTCTCTATATGGACTGATGTACTGGAACGTCATTATTGTCCTTTTATAATCGCAATGTACAACTTATGTGTTACCTCTATGACAAGTTGGACATAAATGAAGTCGTTTATTGTGTTCTTTTATTAAATATCAAAATCACCCCAATCCGATGATCTAAACTTTTTTGTATGAGGGTTGATAAAATAGTTTTGAACAATTTCCCGTTTAATCCAAGTACCTCTCTCAGATTCCAACAAAGGAGTACGACCTGAACCAATACCAATATGATTGTATACATCAAATAATGCATTTCCTAAAACTTTTACAAGAAAATTAACAGTGACAGCATTATCCACATGTTCAGGGTCTTTAAGGTCTGTTATACGTTTATTATTACAAGTATACACTTTGCTATCCATTTGTGATAATGTGATAGCCTGTCCTACAGTTGCAGCATCATTTGCTTCTCTTCCTTGCGCCATGTTTGTTAATTTTTTATTACTACATATAAAAAACGCATAGTAATTATTTGGATCTAGATGTACTGTTTGTCCTAAGGCAGCCGCGTCTCTATCTGCATGACCCCATGACACATTTGATAACCTTCCATGCCTGCAATCCCAATAAGCGTTTTTGTATGTCAATAAATGAAATTTTTCATTACCTTGAATAAAGTCATCCCCTTGCTTTGATAATACTTCATCTCGTTTTGCAAATCCAGTTGTTTCTTGTTTTAAAGTCTCTTTCATTTGACCCACTGTTGCACCATCAGATGGTGCTGAACCATCTTTTACATTCGCCAAACAATTGCCAAGACAATCGATAACTCCCACATCACGTATGACACAATGATCTTTTATATATTTGAGATTTACAGCATCATTTTCATTTTTTGGATAACCTATATCGTTAATAACAAATTTATAAAAAGAAAATCCATCTTTTGTCTTTTCAGGTATCAAAGAATGTAAATAGCGTCTATTTACGCTGTCTTTTGCATCTTTAGGGTCATCTACGTTGGATATACGTTTATTGTTGGCACTATACGTTTTCCCATTGAATTTTAACGTATTTTTTAATTCAGATGACAAATAACCTTTGTTTATCGCATCACCGTTTTGATTTGGTTTACCAACGTTGATAATTCTATGATCTTCTGCGTCATATGTGTTATTTTGTAGTTTTAATGTTGGCGATATCTTTTCCTTTAATATTTTTAGATTTATTGCATCGTTTTCATCCGTAGGATCTTTTATGTTTTTTAACCTTTTATTACTCATATCATAATCTCCATCAGGTGTTTGTGGTAAACCAGCACTTCTTTTTAAACTATTGGCATAATATAACCCATCCGAGGAGTAACGTCCGAACTTGTCGACACTCATGGTGCAACTGAATAGTATTCTAGGGAGTAACGCATTTTTATGAGATTACCCCACGGTTTCGGAGTTCATCCACTAAAGCCACCCATTCGTTTTCCAATCCAGTATGACCCGCTTCTTTAGCTTCATGTATTAGTTTCATTCTATCCACCAATTTATTGATATTATTGTAATAAATCACATTTGTGTTATATAGTTTCTTCATTAAACCTGTACCCGTAACGGACTTACTTCTTTTTCTTCGTTCCTGAGCACTTACATCCAAAGTGGATGCCATAAATCTTCGTTTTACAGGTTTTCTTTGTGTTAACGGCATTGTTTGTCTTCTAGTTGGTATTAACTTGGATACAAATTCTTTATATTTTAAAGACTTAGATCTAAAAGGAGGCTGGTCAGGTAAATACTTTCTCCTATATGCATTTGTCTGTTCCAAAATATTTTTATATGCTTCCATGTCTTTTTCTTTCACTACCGATACTGAAGGCTTATTTTCAAATAATAATTCAAATAATCCTTTTGTGCCCTTATACCTTTGATCACCAATGACAATATTATCATGTTCGTCAACGTTTAACGGGCTATTACCTATCATTAAACCGTCTTCTGTTAATCTCGCTCCATAACTATGGTAATTCTTATTAGGAATTGTTCCGAGTAACATTTTTACCATGTATTTCCTTCCTAAAGGTCCTTTGTTATGAATGTTTTCACCCAATAAGCTTATGTTTGACGGACCTTCCCTTGTCTCTTCTTCTTTTTCCTCTTCACTAGCAGTTGATACAACTTCATGTCCTCTTTTGGCTTTTACTTCATATAAATCTTTTATTCCACTATAGTCCGGTGATTCTAGCTCTCTTTCGGGTTCTCCACCGGTAAAACCACTATACGTAGAGGATTCCAGGTCTTCATCACTAAAATCTTCTGATTTTACATTTTCTCTTTCAAACTTCGTAATAGGTGCAATCGCATCTCCTTCCAATACAGGTTTAGCAAATTTTTTGTTTAATTGTTTCAAGGGTTCAGTAATAGGTTTAAAAGTAGATTCAAGGAATTTCTCCCTCTCGCTAATACCTAGTTTCAATGCTCTGTTTTTAGCCCGAATAGAATCACTAAGTGATTTTATTTCTTTTACTAATTTTTCTTGGTTAACCATGTTTGTAGCAAGACGTGTTGTACAACAATGAATGTGTTATACCACGTTTAATGTATTAATATAAATTTATCAAATCCTATCCTGTATCGACCATTGTTTAGCGGTTGTTCCTTCATAATTGTTAGGAACCCATACTTTTCAGCCCAAGCCTTTCCACACAACTCTTTAAATCGTTCAAATGTCATATCCGCATTTACATGATCAAAATATATATGTTTTAGGTTGGTTTCGTCCTGTTTAAATACAATTAACATGTTTGCATTGTCTCTAATGAGTTGTTTAGGTATTTTGCTGTAAGTTTGGCCAATATAAATGCTATCTATGTTGTTATGTCGACCCATAGCGAAGTAATTCCTTATTGTGTTTTGGTTTTCACAAGATACATCGTCGAATATAAACACGGAGAATGGTTTAGCTTCTTGTGGCTGCATGACACTCTCGCTTGCATTAAACTTTAAATATTTAACTTCAGGCACATTAGTCAGTATTTTTTCCAATAATTGATACTTTGGTTGTTGTAGTGATTTTGAAAATACATATAGATTGTTAAATCGTAATCCTTTAGGGTTTGTAATCAAATTGAATACTACATTAGTTTTTCCACAGTTGGAAGGTCCGGTAACCAGACAACGAACGGTGTTTGGTAACAAATTGCCATGCTTCCCACTATTGAATTCTGAATTATCCACTGTGAGTTCATCTATATTATTAATAGTAAAACTCTCTTTTTGTGGTACTATCTCCATCCTTTGTAATGGTTCAACCTAAAATGATTCTCTATCGTTATATCAAATCCTTTTTAGGTATCCAAGAATCTTCCGTCTTATTAAATCCTAACCATCGTACTTTGACCTTATCTTTTTTCCGTTGCAACACCTTTTCAACTAAATATACATCGCCTACTGTTGATTTTAACATTTCATGTCCATAAAACCCTCCTTCAAGCAATTGTCCTTTATTATCTTTTAAAATATATGTCTCAGGTACTGTAGGTTGTACTTTGAATACAGTAAAAACCTCATTGGTCCAATTTGGCAGGTATCTTTTACTGAATACACCTTTATATTTACTTATTCGCACTTTATCACCCACATTAAATTTTTAGGCTTTAGTTTTTCAACTTTTGGTTTAGTATTCGTTTTTATACGTTTTAATACAAGGTTTTCATTTTTACTAGTTACTTGGTTTGGTTTCATCCCGATAGTCCTATGAAATTTGTTATTGTAATCGTTTATAAGTTTTGGTAACATATCAATCCATATGTGCGATCCTCTGTTGGAAAACATTTTATACATTGCACTTTTTAAAGTTCTGTTGAATCTTTCGATTATTGAGGCTTTTACTTCTGAATTGGTTGAATAATGGTTTATATTGTGTTTTTTCATTAAATTTGCAAATTCCTTATTAAAATATTCTTTTCCATCATCTGTTTGTAAATGTTTAATAGTATGTTTGTCTCTTTGTATAGCTGTTTCCATTGCTTTTGTAACACTTTTGCCACTTTTATCTTTTAGTGGTAAAGCATCTGCCATTTTTGAAAAACAGTTAATAACAGTCAATATGTATTTATATCCTTTATTTTGTTTGCTATAAGGAATCATTTCGATTAAATCCGCTTGATATAAATCATTAATTCCTTTTATCACCGTATTTCTTCGTGGAAACTTTCTTCTTGCAGGTTTATGAAGTTCGTTGACAATTTGTTGCTTTAAGTCCTTCATATTGCAGGTTTCAATGTTTGTTGTATCACATGTATAATCACAATGAATGTTGTTTTAAATATTCACATCATATTATATGGGTCAAGGTCATCCAAACTTGTGTAAAAAAATGGGGAACACGGCGTTGGACTTGCCGTGTTCCCCATTTTTTTACGGAAGGAGAAAGGAATAAGGTCGTAGTTGTAGAAGGACGAAGAATAGGTTACTAGTTGATAGGGTTTAGAGAGTAGTGGCCAAAAGGAAGAGTGTGGATTTTGTCGGGCATAATGTATCTTTTATCATCCCGAGCTGACAACGCTTTTTTAATTTCGGTGACACTGTAGACTTGATGCTTGAAGCTTCGGATATTGTTGAATGTTGCTGATATCGTAGTATCTTCAAACAAACAAGTCTTGTAGTGGTCAAATGTCACGTGTTTTTTCAAATAAGATGTCTTCACTCCTTTTGCTTTCTTCACTGTCGGTGTGTTGTTCTCGTGGTACATCTTAAATGAATACAATTTCGCCATCAGCGCCACTATTTCTTCTAAAGGCATTCCATTTGCTTCATCTTTGAATTTTCCAATTACTTTTTTATATTTTTCATTAAAATTTGGATGGTTTTTCGGATAGTCAGAAAAATCGAAATCTTCTTTGTATGGAAAAGTCCTTAGGTCTTCATACATGTCCAAAGTCTTTATCCAGTAGATAAACGCGTCCGTATCCATGTATGCGACTCCAATGTTTTCCCTTCCGTAATGTTTAACCATTTTGTTATAATGGAAATCATACATCAGGGTTTTACTTATATCCAAAATCGACATACCTATGTATAACGGACGGTCCATGACTATTGTTGTTTTCTTCATACTGACAGCGACTAGATTTTCGTTTATAATCATGGATGTTCCGAAATTTGGTTTTTGCACTAATTTTTCCAATTTCCTAGGATCACTCACTAATTTTACATTTTTGTGTTTTCTTTTGTTCTCCAAGGTCTTCCCAAAGATGGCATTGTTCATTAATTTATAGAAGTCCTTTTCAAATGCTGTTGTCGCTGCAGCTCTTCTTGCAGTGTTGGAATCAATATATGGTTTCAACCAACAAGACTGGGTGAATTCAATTGCTCTATGAATTCTCACTATACGTAGACCCAATTCAAGAGCCTGTTGAACTACCCAGTAGTGAGCCACATAGCGATCCTTATTCTCCAAGGTCATCATCAATTTTGGCCATCTTCCTGTCGGTGAAACTTCAGTCTTGGCTAGGAGAGGCAAGTCGTAGTGATGGTCATGAAGGTGCTCCGGGTATTCAAAATCACAGTCCAAAATATAGCCTTTTGGACCATCCTTTGGAATCTGTGAGATGTCTCCGATGGTGGCCGGGTCGATCCACTTGAAGTCAGCGTAGGGAAGCGGATTTGACATTGCCCAACCATAAAGGTTGTTTGCATCAAAATAGCCAAGGTAGACCGATGGTTGTTGCTCGTCGAAGCCGGGGATGTACTTGTTGTTGGCTTTGACATGACGTGTTACAGCTTGTGTCAAACCGCCCCGTACACCAGATTCCATCATGAGCACCATATCAATATCCGTTAGAAGTTCCAGTCGACAGTTGGTTGACTTTAGCATAGCTTGCCATGCTAATCCTGGAGATGTGTACGAGTGTAGAGGGTCCAGTCCATAGGCGGAGAAGCAGGTGTTTCTGAATTCTTCCATCACATCGCACAGCAGAGTTACGTCCAATTTTATATAAAAGTCAGAATATTCCCCTAAGGTTTGAATGTTTAGTTGGTTCCAAACATTACATGCATGATTGTAGTCTTCAACGGTGATTGCACTTTCATTTAACTTGCTATTGAAGGCTTCAATCGGTGGTAGACTGGTTTCTTCAAATTTTTCTGCAGAAGTTATGTAATCATAGGGGAACACTCCTTTACGCATTACTAAGTCCAATTTATCTTCAGATACAATTTTGCTGGTTTCTTTTAAGTCTTCTCTTCTTAGGTTCTCAGACAATCTGCTCAAACTAGATGCCATAAATCTATAAGAGTCTACGAAGCGAAGTTTAATTTTACCTACTGTTTTTGAGAAACTGATGTACTTTTCCAATGTTGTAGCAAGAACATCAATTTTACCATTATCTCTTCCTAACTCTGGAATAATGAAGTGGGAGTCGTAGCCGCTAAGATTGTGTAACACTACAGGGATAAAGTTTGGCAGTTTGTAATTTATATTGCATGAATTACAAGCAGGTCCTCTGTATAACCCTGTGAGGTGATCATGATCTCTTACTTTTGGATTTTCTTCACTGAAGCTCTTCTTACATAGATAACATCTTGTTGCTGAAATGTATTCTTCTTGTTGATTTTGGTTCAAAGGTTCCATGGGTAAAACATTACCGTATAAGCGTTCCGCCTTTTCAGCAATGTCATACAACTGGTCTACAAAATACTTAGCAGCTTCTTCCCCACGGTAGAGTATCGGAGTGGATGTTAAGCCATAGTCTTGCAATTGTTCTTCAGGTAAAGTAGATTTCACCAATAAGCAAAAACTGTTAGGTTGATGCAATTGATATTTGGTTCTTCTATTTACTTCACCATCCGGAAGTTCCTGCGGCACTAACGTGGATTCAAAGTCAGCATAGATAACTAGTGGAATCCGGTATTGGTGAACTGTTTTATTGAACTGGACAAATGCTCTAGATGGTGGTGGCAGACTAATCTTCACTTCATAGTTGTCATTACAAAGCCGCTGGTGTTCCGACAACCACTCCGATCCTCCACGTCTCAACTCTTTATATGTAAAACAGAAACATCTTTTACACACTGTTAACCTACGTTTCTGTTTTGATAATTGATTTTTAACCAAGGCTGCAAAGTCCTTTATCCACACATAATGTGAAATTTCACCCTTAGTTATCAATAACAGATCCGTGTGGTTTCTTTCCTCAAATTTTGATACTCTCAGAGGATAAACACTATTGGAATCATCTAAACCAAACACGTTTACAGAAACACCTGGGTTTTGTTTCTCAAAATTACCAATACTTTTAACACTAACAGGGTATGACAAACCTCGAAAGTTGTAGCGGTGTTGGACATTTTGATACGCTCTGCTAACTCTACATGGATTTTCTTGCACATATTTTGTTAGCATAGCATATTTAAAGCATTCATTGTCCTCATTTTGCACATTGATACAAGATTTGGTAGCTTGTATCTTCTTTGGCAAAGGTATATAACTACTACCCCTTATACCATATCCGTGCTTGTGAACCCTTACATCCATACCTTCAATCGATGACAGACTCCAGCCGGATCCTCTTCCTTCATGTTCTTGCAGTTTAACTAGCAGTTCATCCAAACATTCTTCA
Organism: Neoaliturus tenellus; assembly: GCA_030545055.2. Classification (NCBI taxonomy): domain Eukaryota; kingdom Metazoa; phylum Arthropoda; class Insecta; order Hemiptera; family Cicadellidae; genus Neoaliturus; species Neoaliturus tenellus. The sequence goes on from CM061531.1 coordinate 318,143,326, forward strand.
ATAATTTCATTGATATCAGATTTAGTTGTAAGGGTTCGGTTTTTGGTAATGAATGCTCTTAATGCCGTTTCACCATCAGTATTGGTAAACTTTGATTCTAACACCAGTCCAAATTTAATGAAGTTCAATCTCTGTAATTCTTCTTTTAGCGTTTTTCCAACAAGTACTCTGGCCTGGGTTATAAAATTATCCAATTCCAATTGTACATTATCAATTTTAAAATGTGTTACAACTCGTCCTGGTAAGGCCGTGGTGCGCAGTTGTCTCACATCTTCCAGTTCTTCTTCCATGTCCTCTTCTTCCGTGTCCTCTTCTTGCATATCCTCTTCTTCAATAGGTCTTCTAGTAGTGGATGGTCCAGCACCAGCAAATTGGATCACACTAGGTCTTCTTCTTTGCATTTGCTGTAGATAGCCGTCGTAGTAGTCCATCTGCTTCTGATGCTCTTCCAAAAACCGGTCAATTGAGTCTAAGTCTATTTCATCGATGATAATATCTTTTTTTCCATCTTCTTCATGTAATTCTCTGTGTAGGGTGAAAAGATCTCCGTCTTCAAAAATTTCCCCACAAATGTCGCAAAGAGCCATTTCAAACAGTTTGGCTTTGAATGCACACTCTGTGAATGTCCACGCAATAATGGGCAGCGCGCTCAACTGGGTCCCTTTATACCCGAGGTTGAAGGGTGGGGGAAAGTGACGTCATATACATCCGGTTTATCAATCATGTAGTAGATTTGGCTTTTAAACACCCATTTCCAATACATTCTTCAACAGGCTTGAGAAACTGATGATGTTTGATCTAAATCCACCATTTTGTACGAGTTTTTCAAAGACGTCTGTTCCAACAACTTTATATAGGTCAAGGTCATTTGGAATTATTATTTTGAGCGGGGGATAGAGCACTAAGCAGCATCAATTACTACAAAGTGCTCTATCCCCCGCTCACATTGTTTTTTTTTTTTTTTTACTTTTTGTTTAAAACTTCTTACAAAGGTGAAACATCACCATCAGAGTTGGAATCATCCTCATCACGGAATAGGCAGCGATGACAATACATAATTCTTCTGGCAACTAACATTCTATCCATTGGACGATGAGGAGTGTCTTGTTCTTCTTCTTCTTCAATTTCCAATTGGAATTCCATTTCCGACTCAGATGATGACTCTAATGTTTCGTAGGCGTGCAAGTCCACTTCATTGTCCGTTGAACCAGCTTCATCAGAGTCCGTTTCAATATCCATTATTTCTTCCTCCTCCTCTTCTTGATCAACCGCAGGTAGTTGGTCCTCTACTTCTATAATTTCTAGAGGTATTACCTCCAGAATAGAGACAATTCTGTTGCAATGGAACACGGTGTTGTCAAGTGGAGCCATGGTATGGAAGTGTTGTATCCATCCAATTTGCTTACCCTTTTATACCCCCACCAAGTATGCATTTATGTGGGTCAAGGTCATGTAAAGATACCCTTTGAGCGGGGGATAGACCACTAAGCAGCATGCTAGTCCATTGCCGCAAAGTGATCTATCCCCCGCTCTGTTCTACAAAACCTCAATCAAGTCCAAGTTCGAGTCCTAGTTCAACACATTTTATTTCAATTTAAAAATTTCAATTTCACAAAGCGTACAATTCTGATGTATCAAATATTCCAGTTCCTAAAACATTAGGTTCAGTTCATCCAAATTATGCACTCCTAACCTCATAACCTTGGTAGGGAGAATTACATTAATATGATAGTTATTTCTACCGTTACACTTGCTCCATTCTCAAAGAGATATAAATAATATAGTCTTGGATACTGTGCTTTTTCACGTCCTGCATGTTCCCTAATAAAGTTGAAAGCCAATCTTTTTGAATATTCATTATGAAACACTTCTTTTACAGAAACAAGAATTTTTTCTTCCAGAAATTTCACTTGAATTGATGATAGTTTGCTTACATCATCCTTGTCTATCAGGGGTAGCTTGTACGTGAAAGTATTTGGTATCGGTGGTTGTTTTTTTAGCATTTTATCAAGTAAACAACAGAATATTTTATACAATTTCAGCGCTGGACGTAGGGCAGCCTCTTCCGATGTTGGTGGCACTGTCGACGGTAATGGTGGCAGGCTGGGCATCTTCAGGCTGCTCAGGAATTCTGCGGTTATCAAATATTGGAGTATTGGAGCAGGGGGCGTGTCGGTCGAGGTGGTTTTGGAAGCTGGTGGATAGTTCTTGAGCTTCGGAGGCATTTTGAAAATGGAAAAGTGAAATAATGTAAACGGTGATAATGGGAATGTAGTGTTGAAGGCGGGAATAACCAGTCCGTACGATAGCTGGATGTGGAATGAGAAGTGCGTGCAACCTGGCCGCCTTATATCCCCCACCAAGCCAAGGGTGACCCCCTCACAGAACAGACTGAAGCAAATAAACGGTTCATACAAGCTTAGTAAAGCGTCAGAGTGGGGGTATCACGTAATACACACACCTTAATCGCATGGTTAGCACTTTACTTAAAGTGTAGTTTATATATGTCAAGGTCATTCAAACTTTGAAAAATATTTTCACCTCCAAACACTTGTGGCAAGCCGCAAGTGTTTGGAGGTTTTTTGTTAAGAATTAAGACTGATATATATGTCAAGGTCATTCAAACTTTGAAAAATTTTTACCTCCAAACACTTGTAGCAAGCTACAAGTGTTTGGAGGTAAGTTTTTATTTGTTAATGATTTATTTGTAACTTAGTCTTCACCCTCAAGGACACGGTTTGAGATTGTCCCAGTGACTTTACATCACCGCCAGGTTAAAGTATTATACAAGTCAAGTATTTTTTTTTTATTAGTTGACTTGTATAATACCCCTCTCCCTTACTTTAAGAGAGTTAAGACTAAATTTGGAAAAATAATTTGGAAAAAGACTTTTAAATATTGTCCAACACAACCTAACAATTTAGAATTTCTTTTGGTAGGCCTACATCCTAATCCATTTCCCACACAGATTGGCATCCTTCCCTTCGTATTAGATAGCCTTTTTTATGGATGAAAAATTGTCTTTGTACCATCCGAACGGGTACTTTCATTGTATGAAGGCTGCCATCACCTTTTACAATGATTTCTACTTTGGCATCAAAAGCTCCATAAGTTTGAGCAATAAAATAATATTTTTCATCCACTTTAAGTCTTCTAATATCAAGCGGTTGCGGACTGTGGGGATGTCTGGGTTGGGATGTTTTAGACCTAATGTTGTTAAGTATAGGGCTTTGGTGTCGGAATTTTGATTTTCTTATTCAAGTGTCGTTGGCAACGATCTTTTTCTGGAAGAGCAAAACTCGGACAACAAAGAACCACAGCCTCTCTGCTAAACCAAACATAATCGCATTTATCACGCTTGCCAGCAGGGCATTTAACACGATTACGTTTCTTTTGTGTTGGACTCTTAGTGTTTTGGAGCTTCTCCGAATTAGGCTGGCTAGAAGAAATAGGGGTGGAAGGGGGTGGAAGAGGCAAAGATTGGTCAAAAGGAATGGAGCAAACAATTTTGGGTGGGGTAGGAGAGCGTGTTAGGTCTATGGAGGGAAGTTCAGGGGAAAAGATGGATTTACGGGATGCTTTGGTTGGTGTGGATGGCATGGGGGATATGGGTGAGGGACATTGTGATTTGGTATAGGATAGGATTTTTTGGGTTCTGCTGTAGGGGGTTATCCTCGACCTGGACGTCTCTTCGAAGACTGCAGACTCCGATCCTGAGTCCGATAGCAGCGAGAGTGCTGGAGAGGCTACCGGGACTCGACCGCTGAGTTTTCCTGACAATGGTGGAGGTGCACCGGCCTCTTCCACTGTCGGCGGCAGTGGCGACAGGCTGGGCATGGAGGCGGGCTGTGGTGGCGGCGGCGGCGGTGGTGGCATCGTCAGGCAGCTCAAGATGTTTGCAGTCATCAGATATTCCAGGATCGAGGCGGAGGATGATGGAGGTTGAGTCGTGTCGGTTGAGGTTGAAGCTGGCGGGTAGTTTTTGAGTTTAAGGCCCATTTTACCCATTGTAATAAATGGACTTAATGAGAAGAATAGATGAGAATGAAAAAGTGAAGTTATTATAAATAATCTCAAGAACAAGAGAGAACCTGTCCGTACGGGAGCTTGGACGGGAATGAGAAGTGCATGCAGCCGGGCCGCCTTATATCCCCACCGGGGCTGCCACGCCCAGGATATCAGGGGTGGGGGAGGGGGTGGGGGTGGGGGTGGGGGTGGGGGGGGGGGGCCACTTTTTGTCGGGGGGGGGGGGGGGGGGGCTCGCACTTTTTGAAAAAATAAACCCCACTTGGGACATTTATGTTGCCATCGCTGAAGCCTCCCAAGAGACCCAATTCCAAACTTGTGCGTTACTAATACCTAACTGTTAACTTTTAAAAGACCTCTATATATATAAACTGTGTTAGTAAGATCTGACTGTTAAAGATTTTGAAAACTTTTATATTTAGGTCAAGGTCACGAAAAAACTTTAAAAAAAATAAGCCCCACACCCCCCTATGGGGGTGTGGGGCACTTGGGTTGTCATCGCTGTAGCCTCCGAAGAGACCCAACTATGACAACAAGGCAACATCCAATGTCGTGTACCCTTCGCCACGCGAGACTTGTAAACATTTACTGCATTTCCAACTAATAACTTTTCCAATAGCTAACGAAATGTCATTTACATATTTTGAAAAAAGAAACTGAGGACGCCCTAGTGGCTTACGTCCTCGGTCCGAGTGCAGAGGCCATCGGCTCATTACCCCCGTATAAGCGTACAAACGGACCACCTCCTATTTCTCAGCCGCATTGAAGCATGCATGAGAGGAGCCTAACAATTATAAAACAAGTGGCTTTACACGGGGGCCTACTCCCGTAACCCTATCTTTAATATTTTTAATTTAGCAATGCAGTAAATTTTTACAAGTCCTATGTGGGTCAAGGCCACACGGACATTAAAAAATTTCGGCCCCCGTACATCCATGGCGAACCACGAATGTTCGGGGGCCTTGGGGACAAAAAAACACAAATAGCTAACAAAGTTTCATTTACATAATTTTGAGTTTCCAGAAGGGAAACTAACTGAGGACACCCTAGTGGCTTACGTCCTCGGTCCGAGTGCAGAGGCCATCGGCTTATTACCCCCATATAGGCGTACAAACGGACGCTCCTATTTCTCAGCCGCATTAAAGCATGCATGAGAGGAGCCTAACAATTATACAAAAGTAACTTTACACGGGGGCCTACTCCCGTTCCCTGTCTTTACGATTTACTTTGAGCATTGCAAAAGCTCAAGGGGGGATTGCTAAAACAAGCGTATACACTTTAGAAAAATATAACACACTTACAACACACAATTGAGCTCAACGTAGTCAATGCTGGAACAAGCACATACATGTTAAACACATATAACAAACAAGACACAAAGGATAAAAGACACACAGGAGACATAAGGTACAAGTAAAACACTCTCATATAAAACAATTCGCAATACCCAAACGCAAGCGCAATATCTTACAACTAATACAAGTCTTAAAGTTAGAGTAGACTTCGCTAAACACTGAAGGCGCCATTCAATGTTTAGTGATGCCTATGGCGGTCCGTCCCGATCGTTCACGTTCAACGCGCGGGAGCGGACTGCGAGCCGGCTCTGGCTGGGCCCCCTTATATCCCCACCGGGGCTGCCACGCCCAGGATATCAGGGGTGGGGGTGGGGGTGGGGGTGGGGGTGGGGGTGGGGGTGGGGGTGGGGGTGGGGGTGGGGGGGGGGCACTTTTTGTCGGGGGGGGGGGGGCACTTTTTGTCGGGGGGGGGGGGCACTTTTTGTCGGGGGGGGGGGGGGCACTTTTTGTCGGGGGGGGGGGGGGCACTTTTTGCGGGGGGGGGGGGGGTCAGGTAAGTTAAGTGGGTCAAGGTCACCCACAACACTTGTACTGTAAGTGTTGGCTATACCCCCACCACAACTGGGTCCCTAGGCTGCACGACACCGCTTCGCCAGTATGTCTCCGGCTTCCATGCGGTGCGTCTCGCTGTTCTCTAGCTCTCTATATGTAAGTAATTTTACAAGTTCTGAATGTAGGTCACTACACTTTAACTCTGGGACGATATCGACTTGTAGTATTTCAGTGTTTTGACTCAAGGTCATCACACTTTAACTCTAGCACATCGGTTATCGTACCAGAGGTGCTCAATAACCTAACTTGTAATGTTTAGGGTGGCGTTTGCACGCCACGTGGTATCGCCATGAGTGTCCAGTCCAAGTTTTAAGTTAAATTAATTTTACTGTAATCTTTTCCATTTCCGCTTCGTTTTGCCAAAGTATAAGGTGTCGCTTAATAAAGTGGTATTTCTCTAAATTTATAGGAGATTGCAAGGATACAATTAGTTTATTTAGGAGACTCTTCATCTTGGAGTTTAACACAATTTCCACTTTGACTTTGCTTCCTCGGCTCTCACAGCCTAAGCTGTACAGAAATGTTTCTTCTAGTGCCAACTCGGGCCAAGAGAACAGTGTGTTGACTGTAGGACAGCTCATGGTGAAGTGATGCGATACTCCAGCGTACCACCTCACCTTCCCCCGCCACTGTGACCTTCCCCCACTCCTGCTGTTTCCCCCACCTCTTTTCCCTTGACTCATGCGCTACAAGCATTCTCTCAGTATTGTGCGGACTTTTGTGAGGTGAAGCCATGTCGCAGGACACTTTAGGTAAGAAACTTAGCCGTGTTAAGACTTTATTAGTTGCTCAATGTCCACCACTCAAAGTTAAGAGGGTTTCAACTTTAGCTAAGTGGCGCAAACTGTTGCGCGGACACCCTAAGTTTTATACAAAACAGACTAATGTCAGTTTTACTGATGAGGATTTGTTTAAAATATTGGATGAAATGACTTTTCCTTGCAAAATTCAGTTAGTTACTCCCATTCCTGACAGTTTAGAGTCTTAGTCTCTCAAGCCGATATACCTAGCATACACAGAGCCTGACATTCAGTCACTCGGTGGCTGTCGTGGGGTGCGCATCGGTGTCGGCGCTCTGTAGTTGTTACGTGTTCAAGGTCACAGTAATATGAAATTGCGGATGTTGTGCTTGTTCAATGGCCTCTGAGGACTAGTGGATGACGGTTTAAGCAAGGTCATGTCGCAAACTTGAGTTTGACTTGGCACTTTTGCCGTTTCTCATCGCAAATTCGCTCCAAGTCGTCAATGGTCACGTGGACTCTGACTGAAACTCGGAGCGTAGTGCGAGAAACGGCAAAAGTGCCAAAAAATTTTGAGTTTCGGCGTGACCTTGACCTTAACAGTGTCAGTGACGTCATTTTGATGATGTAATGGATGATGACGTCATCAGCATGTCATTTCTGTGACGTCATGGGTGTGACGTCACGGAAATGACGTCATCGATGATGACGTCATCAATTACGTCATCGATGACGTCATTTTGATGACGTCATGGGTATGACGTCATCGATTGCGTCATCATCGATGACGTCATCGATTACGTCATCGATGACGTCATCGGGGTCATTGACCTTGGCGATGACGTCATCACATTCCTCAGAGGTCATTGAACTGAGCCAGCAACCGCAAAAACACACTACTTGTCCGCG
>CM061531.1:318150930-318209818 GCA_030545055.2 Neoaliturus tenellus
TGGTCATGGTATCACGCGTGAACGGATGGACTGATTTCGCTATTTCTTTTTTTGTTGTGTTTGTAGTAGTGTGTTTTGGTTACCGCTGGCTCAGGTCAGCTGCCCCGGAAGCCATGCGCCGGGGCATACATCTTCCGGTCGGTTATTAAATCAGGGGGAGGGGTTGGGGTTTGCGTTTGAACCAAACCTGCGCATAAAGTAAAAGTCAGTTCAAAACCGAAATTCAACAGTGGAACACAAGTAGAAGTTAGTTGAAAAAGGAGAGGGGATAATTGTTTCAAGGTCGTCCGGAGGGAGTTTTAAAAAAGACTGAACTGCTAGGAGTTCAGTTTAATGTCGATCGTCGTACAGGTCAGTCGAAACCGACGAGCGACCGAAGAATAGCTTCAAGATCATTCCTCGCCGTCGAAGATACATCCGAAACTTGGACGGGATCCTGTGGATTCGGTGGAGGCGAAGTTCTCGGAGGATTCTCTCTCGGGTGGGTAGTAGATGATATTTCGTGAACTTGTACTTGTTCCTGGTTCGTATCCATCTCTGTGTAGCGTAACCTAGAGCGGAGTTGTTGTCAATTGAAGAGCGTATAGAATAATGAAGCAGGAATTGTCGTGGGCGCGCTTATATAAAGAATGGTGGGGATGAAATAGAAAAACCTGTTGAACACAGTCGATAGGTGTAACAAGTTCGAAGTTGTAGAAACGTAACATCGAACGTAAAATATTGTGAATAACAGTATCGTCAACGTTAACCCGCGGAGTTCTAGCCGAGTATAACGGGTTAAAACTTAACTTCTTCCTAACCTTTGTTAAATTTGTTTTAGTCTTTGAAACTGATGGTTTGGAATTATTTCGTAATATATGTTGTGTCCGCAAAAGTTTCAATTTCAAACATTGCGTATCCATCACAAGAAGTATGTCAGACGTGTAGGAGTGAGAACAAGACAGATGAATGAGATATAACGTCGAGCACGCGAAGGTGATTCAAACAGGACGACATGTGCTAATGTAAATGAAATTTCAGGTTAATAGCAATTAGACTTGTATAATGAAGTTGGCGAAACGTATATATAATGAGTAGGAAGGATGTGAACACCGCAAATGCGAGTTAATTAATGGTCGCGGTGCGATGAACAATCTCCATTTATAACGGCTATCGCGTGGGAAGATCCGTTACGCACGAGCACCCAAGCGGAACCCGTGTTCACTCAAGCGGAACCCCCCCCCATAAAAAATGGAGATTAAATCCCCCCCATAAAAAATGGAGATTAAATCCCCCCCCTTCCCCCACCCCTTCCCCCACTCCTTCCCCCACTCCTTTGGGTCAATGGCCGGTTATGACCGGTTGTTGACTCCATCTAGTTAAACTGAATTAAACATGGCAGCTCCCATGGAAAGTTCTAACCTCAAACCTTGGTTTCGCTCCGACTCCTTATTTGACTTTTATACCGCTGCGAACTGGACCGTACTGGAGTGAAAATAACCGTACCGCGCATGCGCTAATTCCTCCCACCATTGTGCTTCACTCCCCCACCACTTCCCCCACCTCTCAAAATCTGAGGAGCGATACGAGCCTGATCTTCGCGTCAGTCGTCAACGAATTTTCATAGCGAAAAGTCGTTGGCGATTCGGTAAGAGGTTTCAAATATATAGTAGGCCTATATATATTTGAACTTCTTATACTACGTTGCGTTTTTTAATGCAATGTAGTGTGTGTGTGTGTGTGTGTATTAGTTGTAAGGTGCACTTATTTTAAGAATTAATATGCGCATTGCGATGTTAGTTATAAGTTGTGTTTAGCTTTAAGGTGTATTAATTTTTAAGAATATTGATGGTATTTTGGTTGTGTTGAATTATTTTGTTTTTAATAATGATCTGTTGTTTTGCCTTACAGCTAGATGATAGGGGGTAGATTAACTGTAAATTCAGAAGTTCCGTTGAACTTCACTTAGAAGGGGTGGGACATCCGCAAATTGCGGACTAGGTTTTTGCATTTTGTTTAGGAATATTATGGGTGGGTTTAGTTGGGTGGGTGTTAGAGTTGCGTTTCTGCATTAACTGTTCCAGTTTCCCTTCGAATTCACGGTTACGGACGGACCCGGACCGGCCCGTTACGGATGGACCCGGACGGGCCAAACAAAATTCCATCGATGGCCCTTGCAGAACGTAACTAGTGGGTTGGGAGTGGGAACCGTTAGGCAAACAGGGTGGTGGGAACAGTTACTACTGTTCCCATCACCTTGGTTTTTTATAAATGTTGAACGACCTTGACCCACTTTCGGAAGGGTCAACGACCGTTCCGCATGAGCACCCAAGCGGAAACCGTGTTCACTCAAGCGGAACCCCCCCCCCATAAAAAATGGAGATTAATTCCCCCCCCCCTTCCCCCACCACTCCTTTCCCCACCACTCCTTCCACCTTCCGGTCACGGCCGGTCGCTAACCCTTCTCATTAACATACCGTTATAAAAGACGCACCGACTACGACTAACGTTTTATTCTGATTCCAGACGTTACGCTGCGAATACAGACTTGTAACCATGTCATCTCTGCCTCCAACATCTTCTACTACGGCTTCTACCACGACTTCCACTACTACAACTTCTTCTACTACTACAACTTCTACTACTACAACTTCTACTACGGTTTCAACTCCGGTGAAGAAAACTCTTCGTCTGAAAAATGTTCCTGCCTGGTGTAAGGATCAACTTCAATCCACGCCTTCAACTTCTGGAGCTCCTTTTCCTCCGGCCGGCAATAACGCATCTCGCAGCATATTTTCACCGCCTTCGTCTTCAAATGACTCCATGCCGCCACCGCAGAAGCCAGCTCCTCGATCTAACGAACCGTCAATCGAAACCTTAGTTCACCACCTAAGTGCACCTGTTATTCCACTTTCACCAATGCCTCCTACTCCACCACTTCCAGTTCCTAAAGATCACACCTATCCTAAAAATCAACCACCCAGGTCTGCTCCTTCAGAGCGTTTCCAATTATTAAAAGAAGAGCGTCGTAGGGCATTTAGCCGCCCCACTACTTGCCCTGAAATGCTCACTAGGGGAATTAAGAAAGGATCAGCTTGTGGAAGGAAATGTGTTAAGAACGAGAGTTTCTGCCGTGTACATGTCGTTAAACATCTTTCCGAACCACAACTGGCAGAAACCCCCACTGTTGAAGACGATTCTGAAATAATATCCGTCAGAGGAGAGAGGCTTAAGAAAGGTTTGAGATATTTTTTCTAAGTGTTGTTGACCACCAACACATATTGGCAAAATGTAACGGCAAAAAATATCAAATTAAAGTTTGTGACAATTTGTGTAAAGAGAAGAGATTTAACACTTTAGATTCTCAAGACTTTCTCCTCAGGGATAAAAAGGATCGTATTACAAGGTGGGGGCGTAAACAGTAAATTCACATAGTCTTTTCCAAATTTTGTTTAAAAAAATAATGGGGGAGAAACACAATGCGTTATAGCATTGTGTTTCTCCCCCATTATTTTTTAACACTCTAAGTCCCGTGACCTACTTTTTTGAGGTCGATGTACAGTTATATGACCTCTCTGACTTGCATTGTTTTGCCGGTGTAGGTTCATATAGCGTGCAAGGAATGGTGTGTTAATGAAATATCATCAGCATTCAAAGAGAAACTCCGCATGTTGTTTTGCAAGTTAATTAGTCTTTATTAGCACACAACAATTATCGCGTGAGAAGATCCGTTCCGCATGAGCACTCAAGCGGAACACCCCCCCCCATAAAAAATGGAGATTAAATCCCCCCCCCTTCCCCTTCCCCCACTCCTTCCCCCACTCCTTCGGGTTAATAACCGGTCATGACCGGGACTCATTATACCGTTCCAGTCACGGTTACTAGTTACATTCGCTTTCTCATTCCGCCTCCATACAGCGATGCCGCCGGTCGAGACGCCAGTATTCCACGAGCACGTTGTTGACACCTACGAGGTTTCGGAACCCGAAGGTGACAACAACAGGCTTGAGATTCCATACCGGATCCAGTACGATCAAATTATCACAATTTACGCGGATCCCCAAAACCCTCGTCTGTCCCTTGATGGGGTTTTCAGAGAAATGTTGCAAATCATAGAGGATGGTGATGTGCTAGAAATAACAAGCTTTGTGACCGACGACAAAGGTCAACACAGCTTGTTATTTCAGCAACCTCTAGGATTTGACGATTTGTACTGGTGGCTCGATCGTTTTTGTACAACATTGCGGCACGAGCCTCAAACAAGCCCTTGCTTCCAAGCTATAGCTCATAGTTGGTAAGCTTTGCCTTAATGAGGCAAAAAACGGCCCTTTTCAGGGCCACCTAAGACTTAAATTTACGCATGTAAGCTATTCAGCTTACTTGCGACTTAGAAATAAGTTCTGCTACGCGGCCAGTTTTGTCCGTGTAGTAGTAATGAAAGGAGGGTTCTGTGTTAGGAGGGGTCAATGACCGTTTCGCATGAGCACTCAAGCGGAACCCCCCCCCCTTCTTTCCTTCCTCCCACCACTCCTTCCCCTACCACTCCTCCGGGTGAATGACCGGTCATGACCGGTTGTCTACTCACTCGCTACTCCAGTCTTCATTCCAATCCGAGAGGCCATTACCGCAACAACGTAGCTATGACTACTTTATTTACATTATGCTTGCAAGAGATCCTTGCAAATGGAGACATGTTGGAATTTGCATTTAATGATGTAAACTTTCCAGCACCACTAAAAGAAGTTCTGTATTCCTTTTTTAAAGAAAACTTTGGATACATTGAATACTTTTGGTGGAAATTCCAAGATGGAACTCAAATGTGTTGTGAGTGCGGTTTGGCTGCAACAGATTCTAATCTCGGACTCTTTTTAAATGAAGGTGGAACCTACAAAGGAAGTTATGATTGGGCATACAAGTTCAATCTTCCAAATGATAAATGCGATATTTGCGCAAATCCTTTATACAAGTGGGTACACACCGAAGTCCCTGTGTGAGTTTAGCTCCATAGGGACAAACGGCCCTTTTCAGGGCCACCTAAGACTTAAATTTAGGGATGTAAGCTATTTAGCTTACATGCGACTTAGCAGAAATAAGTTCTGCTACGCGGCCAATTATATCCGTGTAGTAGTAATAGAAGGAAGGTTCTGGTCCCTTGACTATCGCGTGGGAAGATCCGTTCCGCATGAGCACTCAAGCGGAAACCGTGTTCACTCAAGCGGAACCCCCCCCCCAAAAAATGGAGATTGAATCCCCCCCCCCCCTTCCCCCACCCCTTCCCCCACTCCTTCCCCCACTCCTTCGGGTTAATGGCCGGTTATGACCGGTTGTTGACTCCATCTAATTAAACTGAATTAAACATGGCAGCTTACATGGAAAATTCTAACCTCAAACCCTAGTATACGGATCGGAATCACTCCATGCTATTGCGCATGCGCCAAGTCTGTATTACTCCATTTAGTGCTACTGCGCCTGGAAAGGCGAGTTCTCCGGATCGGAACAATCCATGCTATTGCGCATGCGCCGAGTCTGTATTACTCCATTCAGTGCTACTGCGCCTGGAAAGACGAGTTCTTCGGATCGGAACAATCCATGCTATTGCGCATGCGCCGAGTCTGTATTACCCCATTTAGTGCTACTGCGCTTGGAAAGTTCTAACCTCAAACCTTGGTTTCACGTTATTGCGCATGCGCCGCATCCACTTATTCGTTTTATTTTTACACCGCTATGAACTGGACTGAATTGAACCAATCCCGTCACGCTCCCCCCACGCCAGTCTCCTCATTTGCATACTGCTATATAAGTGGAGCAAGCGTTGTTCTCTCCTTCATTCTGCTTTCACGCGCCGCACTTTTTGTTTTGTCTTTGACAGCATTATTGTGTTTTAAAATGCTTCCTCACGTTAATGAAGAGTTCAATCCTTCCGAATTTGCTGATGTTTACCATCAACATGTAGAAGATCCGATAGATTTCTACGATAGTAGCAGTGAGAATGAAGATGATAGTGGCAGTGAGAATGAAGATGATAGTAGCAGTGAAAATGAAGAGAATGAAAATGAAGAGAATGAAAATGAAGAGAATGAAAATGAAGAGAATGAAAATGATAGTAGCAGTGAGAGTGAAGATGACAATGAAATTCGCATTGAACTTGATCAACAAATGAGACCATTTTATTTCAATGAACTAGATCCCCTTGATATGGTAGACAGATTCATTTCGGAAGCGCACAAATGGCTAAATTTAGGATATAATATTATAATTGGTTCAGCTATTCTGTATCATGATAGTAAGTTCTTTTGTGTAACATCAAATACTAGAGAACGTATGCTGATTTGGCGGGGTGATATACTGAGGTGTCACGAGGAAAATATTAGCATTGGTGGCTACTTTGTAGCACAAGTGGGCTTTTGGGTCTAATGTGGCTAGTGTAGTGGCTAGTATAGCCACACAAACCTTCCCTCACCCCCCACCCTATCCCCTCCCAATCCTTATTCCTTCCCCCTCCCCATTTTTAAAACTCATAAAAGGCGGACTATGAACCTCCAGGTTTTTAGTCTGTACTTGCACCGTCAAGATGAGTACTAGACTTGATGGTTTCACAGCCAATGATATTAATATATGGAGTTTGATAACAAACTTACGCATTAAAATTGAAGAAACAATTATGGCGAACAATGGGATAGGAGTTGTTGTTATTGTTTCATTACTAAGACATATTGATTATTTGTATGATATAAAAGTAACAATCAAGAATATTAATGAACTATTTCCCTGGACAATATTTATTCGCGATAAAGTTGAAGAGCAGAAAATTATAGTAGATGTGCTAGCAATGAAATTTAACCTAGATAGAGAAGAATAACTACAAAACGCTCTCCCCCACCTTCCCTTATATCGTGCAAAAGAGTGGGGAGTAAAAGAATATAAGACTAAGAAAGCAATATATAGTTTGTTATTCGAGGTAAAAGAAGTGGTGAACAAATATGTTGTCTAAAGATACTCCATTTGTTAATTATTTTGAAGTTAAAAATGTTTATATCAGTACAGACGAAATGAAAGAAGACAATATAGAGGAAAATTATAACGAAACTGATAATTATTCAACGATGGATGAAGAAGAAATGGAACAGTTTGAACAAGAAATCTTTGAAGAAATGATAAACGATAGTGACGAAGACATAGTTAAAGAAGCAATTGATATATACATATTAGATTCATCATTGGATTCACCCATATCACCTTTACTGTCTTCTGAATCCGAATCCGAATTGGACTAAGGTAGTCCCCCCACTTTATTGTTTTTAAATAAGTCCTATAAATTGCGAATTTTATTATTAGTAAGTCAACATTTGTTGGAGCTGCATGTATGGTTAAGAATGTCTCCTAGAGATACTTCTTTTATACAATTAATTGAAATTGTAAAACAACGAAATATTACGTTAGTTGAAGAAGAAGATGAAGTTGAAACAACCGACATAATACAAGATCCTGTAGAAGAAGCGATAGAAGTAACAGAAATTGATCAAGAACCTCAATGATGGAAGTAGTTGAAGCGCAAAATGAATCTCAAGATGTAGAAGAAACTGTTCCATATTCTGTTTTTTGGGATTTTGCATCAAATACTTTTGTTGTAATTCAAATTGAAATTAATAATCTTGAAGAAGTGGTGGGGGAAAATTCTCCCCACCACTAGTTTAAAGTTGGTGGGGGAATGTTCATAAATGTGTTGGTTATTTGCGTAGAAGCTTATTCGTCAGGAAACTGTTGACTAAAAATGTTCAATCCTAACGCACCATCTTCTTCAAGAAACTGTCAAGTACAAACGTTTTGTGCTGTACCTTTTGAACCTTCATACTATAAAATGATAGGTATTCATGAAATTGCAATTAGTGATCAGAAAATGTTCAAAGTATTCTGTTCTCGACTTAATAGAACCTTACGTCTACCACCAAATACGTTCACTTACAGGCTACCCCTGATAGACAAAGATGATGTCAGCAAAATACCAATGATTCAAGTGAAATTCCTGGAAGATGGAATTCTTGTTAATTTAAGAGAAGTATATCATAATGAATATTCGAAAAGACTGGCTTTCAACTTTCTTAAGGAAAATATAGGACGTGAAAAATACCAGTATCCAGAACCATTTTACACATACCTTTTTGAAAATGGAGCAAGTGTAACAGTGGAAATAAGACTTATTGTCTTATATATAATGGAAGACCACAGGGGAATAACTTGATAAGTCACATTTTTATTATTTTACAGGAAAGTGTTTAGAAAGTTTGAAAGTATATGAATCATTAATAACTACTACTTGTAAATTTTTAATTGAGTATTTAAGTTAAATTGCATGGTAACTATGCAGTTTTTCTGTTTGTATGTTAATATTATTAACAATGTATCCATGGTGATATTTTTTGTAAACATCTACATGGACTTATCATGTTATTCCCCTTTATACTTTTATAATTACAATATAATGGGGTTTATTTTGTAGTCAAATAAGAAAATAGCTAGTTATATTAATTTTAAATACTTATTTATTTAGATATATTAGTTTTTATATTACTATTAGACCAAAATTAAAATTAATTAAATTGTCAAAACATCGAATTTGAAGCAAAGGCTCTTCTTTTAGTACGTATCTCAACCATGTTATTGTACTGGAAGGCTGTCAAAGTACTGTTTTGACAGCCTTCCAGTACTCTTTCAAAGCTTGTAGGTCCTTAAATTTTTCATTTGATAATGGTAAAAGACCTGTAAAAAAATAACAATCTATTGGCTGTAAAATTAAGATAGTCAGTATCCTAGTTCAATCATTATGTTTTGTGATTTCTATAGACATCTCAACGTAATACAAACAGTTAATTATATTTTTAGTTGTTTTGTTTTTCTCCAAAGCTTTTTATCTTTCTACTCTTCACTTTATTAAAACTGTCAGTTTCTTCTCCATCCTGATTTTCATTCAACATGACGAACAAAACTTAAAAAACAAAATAACTATCTAACTATCTGGAAAACTAATTAAAAACACTACATTACAGACATACCACAGTAACATAACCTTTCTATACTGAACAGTTACTGACAGAATAAATCACATGACATGACATGAAAGCAGGTTAGCCAACAAAGCAAAAACAGAATACAATGATTTTAAAGGACTTATCATGTTTTTCACCAGTTTCACATGGAGTTGTCAAGTTATTCCCCTGTACAAGGATCTTTCTGTCGCTTATATCTTGTGACTAATCAAGTTATTCTCCTGTACACTTTCACTGAAAGAAAATATTTATTCTAAGCTACATTCTAGTATTATTACCTCAAAATTAACAAAATTTGGACTTATCAAGTTTTTCCCCTGTGGTCTTCTCCATTGGAGAATGGAGAATTACATTAACTATTAGTTAATGTAATTCTCCCCACTACTAGCCTAAAGTTGGAGGGGGAAGTGCATAAATGTGTTGGTTTTCTGCGTAGAAGCTCATTCTTCAAGATATCGTTGACCAAAATGTTTCGTCATATTCCTTGTGATCCAACCTCTTTGTTCAGGGAGAATCAAAGATTAAAAAGACTAGAAAAGGAAAAACAAGACCGACAAGATATGAACATGGAGTTCAATCGACTACAATTTCAAATACCCGGAATTGCAATGGGAGCACCGAAATTGAAAACTCTACACTGGGCTGGAAGTTACATCAAGTATTTAAAACTACAAGTCGAAGCAAGAGATTTAAAATTGAAGAAATTGGAAATGGAAAATCGGGAAATGAAGAAATTAATATCACACATGTCTGGTAATACTACAGTTCAAAAAGGTGAGGAGGAAGGAAAAGAAATATTAGGAATCTAAATTATCAAAACAATCCTTTTAGAGAATGGGGAATAGATCACTTTGTGGTAATGGAATAACATGCCGCTTAGTGATCTATTCCCAGTTCTCGCTTGATATCCAATGACCTTGACCTATATAAAAGTGTTGGGGGGAAAATCATATAAGAAAAAGGTTTTAGATGTGACTATCAGTTTAAGTCTAACACGATGGATAGGTTGTTAGTTCTGTGTTTACAAGAAATTATCAATAATGGGTTTCTTTACCATTACATCATAAGAGCAAATGAGTGTGAAATACCTAAAGCAATTCGTGAAATGCTCATTGAATTTAAGAAAGACAATTATGGATTTGCTATTTATCTTGCTTATACTTTTAAAGACGGTACAAAAATGTGTCATGATTGTGGAAAAGCGTCTGTTTTAGATTTTGAACAATTCCAAGATGATGGAGGTAGGTTAGTTCATTTTGTAAAAGCTCAAATAATGAAATTCCAAACATGTAATAAAATTTGCAACATTTGTGCACAGTGTTTGTTTGAATTTATTAAGTATCGTGCATTCAAACCATAATACCCCTTCCACGTATAAAGGAGAGGGGGAAAATAGTGGGGGGTTATAGCTAGGTGGGGGAAACGTGTATAAATACAGGTTGTCTGAAGAGAGTTTTATTATTGTTTCGGAATTAGAAGAAACATAATGGAATTTGAAGTGCGTCATTACAAGATCAAATATGAAGAATGGACTTCAGTTGCAAATTTCGTATCGTCAAAAGAACAAGAACATAAGTTGATGCAAGTATATTGTTATATACATAATGAAGAAAGCCATCACAAAGTGATGAGCTATCTAAATATGCCTGGCGTGTCATCAAGAAGCCCGGAATTTATAAAATACTTAAAGGAGGAAGATGTGGACGTCACATTAGAAGTATGGTACAAAGTTTGAGAAACAAGTATGTATTATTATGGTGGGGGGAAGAACATATAAGTCGGTGGTGGGGGGAAGTGTGATAAAAGAAGCAGAAGTTTAGAGAAGAATTCACTTTGTACGGCAACAGTGAAAGATGGCTGATCCTTCTGCAACACCTGTATTTTCAACTTCAGATTGCCAACAAAATTCAGAATCAAAAATGTTTTGCACTACTCCAACACCAAACTACTATGAAGATCAACAGCTGCAAGTGTCTTCTACATCAGTGTTGAAAATGTCAAAGCCATATCCAAGTTGTATGTATGAACCAATAACACCATCTTCAGCAAGACTAAGAAAAAACCTAAGAATGAAAGAAAGATATAAGAGAGAAAAGATAGAATTGACAAAATTACAATTAATGGTGCCTACCATTGAAATTGGATGTAGCAGAATACAGACTTTACAGAAAACCAACGCATATTTGATAAAATTATTGGACACTATCGAAGAGTTGAAGAAGAATGGACATTCTCATAAGTAACATCTGCACACACGTTTCCTCCCAAAGAAAAACAACAAAAAAAGTATAAAAATTAGCAAAACCCAAAAAAATTAGATGTAGAATAGAGAGCGAGGAATAGATCACTTTGTGGTAATGGACTAACATGCCACTTAGTGCTCTATTCCTCGTTCTCGCGTTATATCGGATGACCTTGACCTATATTAGTAGGGTGGGGGGAAATTGAAAGTGGTGGGGGGAAAATGTATAAAGGACGAGCCTACTATAGTCGAATTATTCCGAAAGCGAACTTGTAACGAGTATGGACTTGACTACAAGTAAAGACAATAAGAAACAAAGGCTTCGAGAAATGGCTAAAGCAAGAGAGTCTAGAATAAAGTTTAAGTTTTACAGACTACAGAGATTGATTCCTGGTGTTATGTTAGGTGAAATACGAACAAGAACGGTGGACAAAGCGGCTGATTACATTAATGAATTACGTACAGAACTAATGATAAAACAGGCAAAAATAGAAGAATTGGAACAAATAATAAGACAACACATTGAAAATTCAAACAGTCAACCAATAAACTATGTAACAAAAGATTAAAATAAATACCCCCGTCGCAGCAGACCTGCGTACTCAGCGAATTTCCAATGGAATTTAAGATTATTTACTTTCCCCATAAAAACACCATAGGATCGAGTATGTAGGTTTGCTGCCATTGGGTGTTGTTAGAAAATCTAAGGTAATCAATAATTGGTGAATGTAAACACAAAATTGTATCAAACTCTGGCAGTTTTTTATTTTCCCCATAAACCCCATGGGGGTGAGTATGTAGGTTTGCCGCCATATGGGTTTTGTAAGCAAGTATAAGTTAAACCTTATATAGATAATGTACATACCAAATTTGATTAGGTTATGTTAATAAATAAGCAAGATATAGGGTTTTCTTGATTTCCCATAAGAATAACATGGAAAACACATTTTTTGATTTGCCCCGTAACCAGTTATGCTATGATAAAAATTCAAAATACCAAATTGTTTGTTTTTTTAAGCTCTTTTAAATGGTTTCAGTTAAAATTAATGAATTTTAAAAATTAAGGTCCAAAAATGCCAAAAACCCATTTTTGACCCCTTTGAAACCCCATAAACCCCCGTTCCCATAACCCGAGAATGCTGGTTCGCGAACTCATGAAAATAGATCTGGTCTTACACCTCCATACCAAATTTCATCAAAATCGGAGGTCACCTTCAAAAGTTATCAGTACCACGGACACATAGATAGATAGATAGATAGATATATAGATATATATATATATACATATATATGAAAATGAACGAATGGTGTTTTTAGCTTCTGGGGACCTCAAAATGAAAAAGTAAAGTGGTCCCGGGCTTAGGTCTTACCATGGCTACTACCGTAATAGCGTATTCCCTATAGGGAAATTCGCTAAAAAGGAAATGGATTTGGACTTTGGCTATTGATTGAACACTTCTTAGAGAATGGGGAATAGATCACTTTGTGGTAATGAAATAACATGCCGCTTAGTGATCTATTCCCAGTTCTCGCTTAATCTAAAATGACCTTGACATACTTATCAAAATATCATATAAGCCGAATCGCAAAGAGTTATTCCTCATTTACTTGAAATGGCTCCTGTGGACAACACCGATTATCCAAGGAAACCTCTTGTTGAAATATTGTATAAAATTCAACTAGAAGATTTAAATATGGAAGAAGAGGATAACATCAGTGAAACATCACAAGTAGAAAGCGTAGATGATATGGATATAGATCTAATAACATCAGAAGTTGAAAGCATCAATGATGTGGAGAATGAAGATTTAAGCGTAGTAATATCAGAATCTTCGTCATCGTTTGAATATGAAGAAGTACAAACTGAAACTCCAACTGGAATAGAAGATACGAATGAACAATCGGTTTGTAGAAGACTATTTTCCTCGGATAGTGAAGAAGATGAAGATGAAGATGAAACAGTGGTGGGGGAACCTTTATAAAAGGAGGAACAAAAGAGCCCATTTCATTTCTCGGCGAAATTTGGAAGAGTAAACATGTATCGTTGCGATAAATGTTCGGAATCGTTCAACGATAATATTCTATTAGAAATACATAAAGAACTATTTCACAACAACGCAGAAGATTAAGAAGAACAAGAAGAACAAGATGAAATTTTAGCAGGACCTTCAACTACTTTACCAAATCTACAAGTATTTGCATTACCTGGTAAAGTCATAATGCATCATAAAATTCAAAATGAAGACTTAAATCTAGAAGAATTTATTGAAGAAGCAAAACCAATTATAAGTAAAACTTTAAAATATGAATTGAAAAGATTGAACTTTCTTAAATTTGGTTTATTACTAGAAGCTATGTTTATAAATGTACAAGAAGAATTATCACCAAGAGGATTCATAACAAAAAACCGAACCATCATAGGAAGTTCAGACATTGATTCAATAGTAGAAAATTGTATAGAAGAAATATTAACCAAACTTCAGGAACACGAAGGAAGAGGATCCGGATGGAGTCTTACAAGCATTGAAGGATTAGATATAAGAGTTCACAAACATGGATACGGACTAATGGGATCTAGTTATATTCCTTTGCCAAAAAGAATTGAAAATTCTAAGTCTTGTATTAATGTTCAAAATGAAAATAATGAATGTTTTCGCTATGCTATGACGTCAAAGTTTGTATTACGAAATCCATGTAGACCCAACCAAGAATATGAAGATGCAAGACACAGGTATAACTTTCAAGGAATAACGTATCCCGTTTCTACAAAAGATATATCAAAGTTTGAAAAGAAAAATCCCGGCACGTCTATTAATGTTTTTGCATTAGATAGTTCAAACAAAGTGTATCCTTTACGTATTGCAAAAGAAGAGCTACCAGATCATACGGATTTACTACTACTAACGCGAGGAGATGTGTCTCACTATGTGTACATAAAGAAATTTGACTCTCTTGTTAATAAGCAACTTTCAAAAAATAGAAATAAAAAGTTGATTTGCAAGAGATGTTTTAATTTTCAACGAGAAGGAAGACAAGGAAGAGAATGGTTACAAGAGCACAAAAGATTATGTAACAATAATTATGAAGCAAAGATTATTTTACCTCCGCAAAGCAGAGCATTCGTTTCATTTGAAAAAGTTCACCATCAATACCGTATCCCTTTAGTTGTGTATGCAGATTTTGAATCAACACTTGTTCCAGTTGAAGATGAAAATTGTGAAGCAAGAAAAAGTGTAAAGTATCAAATGCACAAACCAAACAGTTTTTGTTTAATGGTCAAATCAACATTATCAGAAGAACATTTAAACAGATATGGATTAACTTCAGAACCTCTAGTATATCGTGGTGAAAATGCGGAAAAAATATTTCTTGATCACCTATATTCAATAGCTAGAAATACACAAAGCTTATATACAGATATTTTACCAATGAAACCGATGGACGAAGAAGAAGAAATTCAACATGAAAATGCGACTCACTGTTTCTTGTGCAAAAATGATTTTACTATTGAGAATTATAAAGTTAAAGATCACGACCACCTCACAGGTTATTACAGAGGTGCTGCTTGTAATAAATGCAACTTGAGCTATCGTTTACCACTATTTATTCCTGTGGTTCTGCATAATCTCAGTGGGTACGACGCTCATTTTATAATACCTGAATTAGGAAGAGACGACGGTAAAATCGATGTGTTAGCTGAAACTTCAGAGAAGTTTATAAGTTTTTCCAAAGAAGTTGGAAACGTCAAATTAAGATTCTTGGACTCCTACCGATTTTTGCCGTCGAGTTTGTCCAAACTTTCTGAAAACCTAAGGAAACAAGATTTAATCGAAACGAAGAAGATTGTAAACAGCGATAAACTGGATCTGGTACTTCGAAAAGGAGTTTTCCCATATGATTACATAGACAGTTTAGAAAGATTTAATGAAACATCACTACCTCCAAAAGAAGAATTTAAAAGTAAACTGTACGACATGGATATATCTCAAGATGATTATGATCATGCATGCAAAGTATGGAACGAATTAGGATTTAAAACATTGGGGGAATATTCAGACTTCTATGTTAAATTAGATGTGACTTTATTATGTGATGTGATGGAAGAATTTAGAAATACGTGTTTTGCGTCATATGGATTAGACCCTCTACATTCGTACACTTCGCCTGGACTAGCGTGGCAAGCCATGTTAAAAGAAACAAATTGTAAAATACAACTTCTTACAGATATAGATATGGTGTTGATGTTAGAATCAGGAGTTCGAGGAGGATTGACGCAAAGTGTAACACGTTATGTTAAGGCGAACAACAAATATTTGCCCGATTATGATGCATCAAAACCAACAACATTCCTGGGTTATTTTGATGCAAATAACTTATACGGATGGGCAATGTCGAATCCCCTTCCATATGATAATTTCAAATGGATAGACCCAGAATCAATTGGAAACATAATGGATATACCGAAATATGGAGAAACTGGTTACATATTTGACGTCGATTTTGAATATCCCGAACATCTTCACGACGAACATTACGATTTACCACTTCTTCCGAAGACTGAAGTTTCTCCAACTGGAAGATGGCCGAAATTATTGATGACTTTAACCAACAAGTCTAGGTATGTTGGACACTACTGGATGATACAACAGGCCTTAGACTTGGGATTGAAAATTACAAAAATTAATCGAGTACTACAATTTTCTCAATCTTGTTGGTTAAAACCGTACATTGACAATAACACAAGAAGAAGAGCTGCCGCTACATCAAGTTTTCAAAAAGATTTCTTCAAACTAATGAACAACGCAATATTTGGCAAGACTTTGGAAAACAAAAGGAAACATAAGGATATCAAATTGGTAACTGATCCAGTAAAATTACAGATATTAGTGCAACAACCAAACTTTGGTTCATCTGTAATTATTAATGAAAATCTGTTTGTTATTTCCATGAACAAGAAGTCAGTTGTAATGGATCGTCCTTTGTATGTTGGAATGTCAATCTTGGATATTTCCAAAACACACATGTACGAGTTTCATTATAAGAAGATGGTTAACTATTATGGAAGAGAGAACATTGGTATTGCATATATGGATACGGATGCACTAATTTACTGGATTAAAACAAATGACATGTACGAAGATTTACGCACCTTTATATATAAAGATGATTTCGACTTTTCAGATTATCCCAAGGACCATCCAAATTACGACAACGACAGAAACAAGAAAGTATTGGGAAAATTTAAGGATGAAACAAATGGTGTACCGATGATGGAAATTGTAGCATTAATGTCCAAACTATATTCATTTCAACTGTACATAAGCGAAAGGAATCAACATCAAGTCACAAAAAAGGCCAAAGGAATAAAAACCTCTTTCCTGAAGAAGAACGTACAGTTTGAACATTATAAAAGATGTTTGTTTGAAGATGTCGAAACAACTGCAACGTTCAACACTATTAGAAGTTATAATCATCAACTTTTTAGTGTCAAACAAACAAAGTGGGCATTAAGCTACAAAGATGACAAGCGCCATATTTTAGAAGATAAAATTAATACTTTACCGTTCGGCCACTACTCCCTGAACCCTATCGACCAGTAAACCTGTTCTTCGTCCTCTACCTTCTTCCTTTTTCCTTTCCGCAAAGAAGAGGGGACATGGCAAGCTCAATGCCATGTTTCCTCTTTTTTACACTAATATGAAAATGGCCTTGACCTATATTCAAACTATATAAAAGAGAATGAACTATTGTACGGATCAGTATTTTTACAAGCGGTGTAAAAGCAACACCTAAAGATGGAAAGTGTGAAGGACAAGATTGTAAATGAACTACATAAACCAGCAAGAAGAAGATTTCCCAGAAGAAGTACAATTATTAAGGGAATGAATGATCTTTATCAAGCTGATCTAATTGAAATGATACCGCACAGTAAATTAAACAAAGGTTTTAAATATATTTTAACAATTATAGACTGTTTTACTAAAATAGCTGACGCCTTACCATTGAAGGATAAGACTGGTAAGAGTGTTACTAAAGCTATGGAATAAACGATACAAAGAAATAAATTCAAAATCAAACATCTACAGACCGATGATGGAAAAGAATATTTTAATAAAGACTTTGGAGCTTTGATGAAGAAATATCAAATAAATCATTATTCTACAAATTCTGAAGTTAAAGCTTCAATAATTGAAAGATTCAATAGAACATTGAAAGGAGCGATGTACAAACAATTTTCAAAACGAGGATCATACGTGTGGTATGACATATTACCACAACTTATAAAAGAATATAACAACAAATATCATCGTACCATCGGAATGAAACCTATCCAAGTAAACAGTGCTAATGCTAAAGTTGTATTACAACGCATCAGAAATAATACAACACCTAAATTGGAAAGGTTGCAACCAAAAAAGTTTAAGGTCAACGATAAAGTTCGTATAAGCAAATACAAAGGTGTATTTAGTAAAAGATATCTACCAAATTGGACTAATGAAGTATTTACAGTTTATAAAGTGCAACCAACTATACCTGAAACTTACTTATTGAAGGATAACAAGGGTGAATTACTTCAAGGTGGATTCTACGGACATGAATTGTTGAAATCAAATGTCGGTGATGTATATCTTGTTGAGAAGGTTTTACAAAGGAAAAAGGATATGGTTAAAGTCCGGTGGTTAGGATTCGATAAAAGTGAAGACTCATGGATTCCTTCAAAAGACTTGGTATAGTAATTTAATAGCTCATTGTGTGTTTAACCTTGACACAAGATGGAGATTGTACAACAAAAAGATCGATTTAATATCAATAATATTGATGAATTGACAGTTGACAATGATAAGTTAAATCATGGTCAACATGGTGAATTACTACCAAATACGATAAGATGTCTAATAACTGGTCCTTCAAATTGTGGAAAAACTAATGTTGTTTTTAACCTTATAACAAATCCTAAAGGATTGCGTTTTAACAATATATACATTTTTTCAAAATCATTGCAACAACCAAAATATCAATTATTGGATAAAGTACTTGCAAGTGTACCTGAAGTGAATTTCTACAAGTTTAATGCCAGCGAAACAATTATGCAACCAAATGAAGCAAAACCATTTTCTATTTTTATTTTTGATGATGTGTCTTGTGAAAATCACGACACTATAAGGAATTACTTCGCTATGGGAAGACATCATAATATCGATAGCATTTATATTGGTCAAACATACAGTAAGATTCCAAAACAACTCATAAGAGACAATGCAAATATGTTGATCATCTTCAAGCAAGATGAAACAAATTTAAAACATATATATAATGATCATGTAAATGCGGATATGACATTTGAGAAATTTAAAGAGATGTGCGGCAAAGCATGGAATGAGAAATATGGGTTTCTCGTTATTATGAAGGAAGAAGATATTAAAAATGGTAGATATCGTATAGGGTTGGATAAATTTGTATTTATGCGTTGAACTACCAGTGCTACATCTAGTTACACGTTGAACTTCACAGTGTAAACATGGCGAATCAAGAAAAACTATTAAAAGAAATAAAATCACTCAGTGATTCTATTAGGATGAAAAATCGTGCATTGAGGATGGGTTTAAGTGAAAGAGAAGAATTTCTAGAGACTACATTTAAACCTATTACGGAACCTTTAAAACAAATATCAGAAACTATTGGTAAACCTCGTTATGAAGGAGATGTTTTACTACCAGTTTCTAAACAAGAAGTACAAGCAATAAAAAAAGAAGAAGATGATGATTCATATACAAGTGCTAGTGAACAAGAAGAAACAAAAGAAGAAGAACCAATTGTTGAAAAGGAAGAAGAACAGCCAATACCTGAAGCTGAACAATCTATTCCAAATTTAACTCAATTGAGTAGCGATATATTACAACATGGACCTCTTGGAAGAAAATATATAATGAAAATGCTACATGACATGAAATCAAACCCGAATTTGAGTAGATCACATGTATACGGAGCAAGAATTGATGGGAATGAATTAAAGATCGGCGATTCAAAGCTTGAAATAACACAAGACGATTACATCATTATTGGTGAGCATAAATATAAAGGAACAAAAGGACTATATGAATTAATTTTTAAAAACATACCACTAAGATATTCATCCAAAGATTTAAGTGTTTTTAAGGAGATTCTACAAAATACTAACGCTCATAAAAGAAACTACTTAAAGGATGCAATGATTAATCGTTCACGTGCAACAAAATATAACATCGTTATAAAAAAGTTGTTTCCTCCACGAAAATTGCCAACATTACGTACTGCACCAGCGGTGAGACAACCACTGAAAAGAAAATCTTTATCACTTATGGATTTATCACTTCTTGAACAACATGGTAAAAAGAGTAAAGGAGATACTTCAACATCTGGCAAAGGATTGATGAAAAATCTATACAATACGAATGTGATTTACTACAACGACATCAATAAATTGGTTGATAGAATGAGACTATTGCATGAAGCCATGGAAGCCGGTCATACAGGTTTAAATAATGAATGGGTAGCTCTGATTGACGAACTCAGGAATCGCGGCATAATCGTATAATTATCCGCGGATATATAAGAGTTACAGGAGTATAATGTGTCAGTTCTAACATGAGCGTCGACAAGTTCGGACGATACTCCGCGTTAGGAGTTCAAGTTGGAGAAAACAGAAAAAGAAGTGGATTACCGCAAACACCCGAAGGTGACTATAACATAAATAATAAACGTTTAAAGTTTGTTAAAGATCCAGAAGAAGATGGAGATGCAACAAATTTAAAAACAGTAAAGGAGGAAACATCTACAAGTTTAAAACTTGACAATAACCAACTGTATGATGCAAAATCTCACAGGGTTATTAACGTTGCAAAACCAGTCAACAATGGAGATGTTGTTAATAAAGGCTATTTTCTAACTGCGATGGAATACGCTTTACTGTTGGAAAAGACTAAAAGTGGAAAAAGGTACAATGCTTTAAATTATAAAATAACTAATGTGGCAGATCCAACCGAGGATACAGATACAATTAATAAGCGTTATTTGCACTCTGTAATACCAGAAAAGAAAAAAGATGGATTTTCCTTCTATAAATATACTATAAACGATATTGGATATCCTAAAGAAGAAAGTGATGGTGTTAATATAAAATACATTAAAGATAATTGTATTTTATATAATAGTGCTGTTATTAATTGTCATGGAAAAGTGTTGTCCAATCTGGAAGATGGTTCAACTCCATCGGATGCTGCTACCGTGAGACAAATGAATGAAAGGTTGAAAAAAGGAACATCCGCTTTTGTTAAACAAAATCAGGTGGTGTCAAAGAAAGGTGATGAGTTTATGCAAGGAAGTGAAAAGTTTACCTTACTACAACTAAAAAATGACAAGTGGGATGGAAAAAATAAAAGATTGTCAAATATAAGTTTAGGCACGGAAGAACATGATGCTGTTATTTTAACACAAGTACCACAACTATCAGCTACTGGTGTTAATTTTATATGTAAAGGTAGACGATTAACCCAAGTTAAATCTGGTAAAGATGATCAGGATTGTGTTGTTGTAAAACAAACTATAGTTTTAGATAAAATAAATAACGTATATGATGGAAAAAATAGAAGAATATCTAACATATCAGCAGGAATAGCTCCGAATGATGTTGCTACTATTAATCAAGTTATAGCAACCTCTACAAACGATCCATCTGCGTATACATGTAATGGTAAACGTATCACATATCTTGATAATCCTACACGTAACAAAGATGCTACTAATGTAGAGTATGTAATGAATCTTGTAGGTAATGTAGTTATTGATATGCATAATCATTTGATTAATGCATCGATGAAACACAATAAAATCGAAGATTCTCAGAGAAACCAATGGATTAAAGATGAAATCATTGATAGATACCAGTAAAACTTATGAATATTTAAGTATAGAATACACAAAAAAAAGGATTCATTATCATAAAGTATTTCATAGAGTGAAGACGTTGGTTACATAAAACAGCATAATGAAGACCGTATCGCTCAGTCGTCGTCAAGACATTGGCAAGAGAGGACGTGGTATAACATCAGCTGCATTATCCCTGCTCAAACGGATTCCTGTTGGTGCTGTTGTAAATCGAGCGATAGACGCTTTACCATACGAATTACATCTGCCCGGAGGTTATCAATATTGTGGACCTGGAACTAAGTTGGCAAAACGTTTAGCAAGAGGAGATCCTGGAATTAATAAATTAGATCAAGCTTGCAAAGAACACGACATAGCATATTCAAACTATAAAGATTCAACGAATAGATCAATAGCGGATAAAATTCTAGCGGAAAAGGCTTGGCAAAGAGTAAAGTCAAGTGACGCAAGTATTGCAGAAAAAGCATCGGCTTGGGCAGTAACTACAGCCATGAAGACGAAAGCTAAATTTGGTGCTGGAAGACGACGACGTCGCAGAGGAAGACCTGCAAAGAGAAGAGCTCCCAAAAGAGGAGGAAACATTAGGAAGAGACGTCGTAGAACTCGTAAAGCAAAAGTAAAGAAAGCTTCTATTTGGTCAATGGTAAAAAACGGAGCAGGTTTATACCTAAGACCGTACCGTGTGTACTAAATAAGAAAAATCAATTGATAATTCCAAATAAAGCTTTAACAAATCATCAATTAAATGATTATGTAAAATGTTTAAAAATACCATTCTTTCGAGGAGTTTTTATGAAAGATGAATTACCAATTACAATATGGAAAAATGAAACTGGAATAGTAAATTTGGATTCCACCTATGGTCCAGGTACTCATTGGGTATGCTATAAAAAACTCGGACAAACCGTTTATTACTTTGACAGTTTTGGCAATCTACCACCGCCAAAAGAACTTCAACATTATTTTCGAAACTCCAAAAATATTTTTTACAACTATAAAAGGGAACAACCTGACAATACTGAAATATGTGGACATTTATGTTTGGAGTTTCTAGCGAAGAGTGTCAGTCAGCTTTGAGATGTCATCGTATACAGTGTCCCTGAGTGGAAATTCATCCACATTGAAAAGTACGCTGTTCCCAGCATTGCGTCTATCCAAAGAAAGATTATGGGAAGCGGCATTACTTGATTTGACTACCTACAACTCAATTCCTAATGTTACGGAAGGAAAGAACAATTTACTACATTATTATGAAACTAAAGATGCTTCAGGAAAATATTCAGAATTGAAAATAATTACATTTCCAACTGGAGCTTATGAAATTGATTATATAAACCAATTACTACAGAAAACACTCGGAGAAGAAAATATCACCGTTAAAGGAAACAATAATACTTTAAAAGCAGAAATAACTTCGAAATACTATATTGATGTCAGCTTGAAACATTCGATTGGCAGTTTACTTGGATTTACAGATACAACAAAAAAAATCTTAACTCCTGGAACAACTCATTCAGGTAATACAACTGTAACAATATTAAAAGTAAATAGTATCGATGTAACGTGTAATATTATACACGGATCGTATAGAGAGGGAGTGAATCAGCATATTTTACATACATTTTATCCAACAGTAGCTCCCGGTTTTAAAATTGTTGAAAAGCCACAAAACTTAATATACCTACCGTTAAACACCAGTTTCATTTCAGACATCGTACTGAACATATTGGATCAAGACGGTGTTAGTGTTGACTTTAGAGGAGAAACAATTACTATACGGTTACACATCAGAGTGGCAACATAAAAGTCGACATGGGATTAACATTTAAACCGCAACGGAAGGGTCGGGAGCTCAGTAGCTCCTCGACATTGGAAGAGTTAACATCGGACAACATTCGTTTTCTACAGAAGATTGGATTGAAACTTAACAACGATGGATATCCTGGATATATCTCAAGGACCGACATTCGACGAAACACTATGGGAGAAGAATATCACATGCACAACCCTTACACTTCATCAAAATTAAACAATAACGATGAAATAAGGATTCCCATTCAACAACAAGATATTTACACGTTACCGTGCGAAAGTTATTTGTACATTGAAGGACGGGTACTTAAATTGGATGGAAAAACTGCTTCAACGGTTCCTTTTATAAATAACCCGATGGCATACCTTTTTGATGAAATAAGATATGAAATATCAGGGGTTACGGTTGATTCAACAAAAAAGGTTGGTATAACAACGACATTGAAAGGATTAACATCATTAACACCGCATGAGAAGAATTCAATAGTCACCGCCGGATGGGTTGCCCCTGATAAAGACACTATAACACCAGCTTCCAACGGTCACTTTGATTTTCATGTACCTTTACGATTGCTTTTGGGATTTGCTGAAGATTACAAACGAGTAATAATAAATGTCAAACAAGAGTTGGTATTACTCAGATCTTCAACTAACAAGGACTTGATACTTGCAGAACCTGCAACTACAGAAGATAAACTAGAATGGCAACTACAGTTGGATAAAGTTGTGTGGAGAGTACCTCATGTAAGATTGGCCGATGAACATAGAATCGTATTATTGAGGAAGTTAAAATCTGACCGTGATATTGTAATGCCATTCCGAAGTTGGGAATTCCATGAATATCCTACACTACCTCAGACAGAACGACAAACATGGACCGTCAAGACATCAACTTACTTGGAACGAGCAAGGTATATAATACTTGGTTTTCAAACTAAGCGAAAAGATGTTATCACTGCAAATACTGGTCAATTTGATCACTGTAAAATAAAGAATTGTAAGGTTTTCCTAAATTCTCAATTCTTTCCATATGACAATTTAAATGTCATGTTCAGCAAAAAACGTTTTTCCATTTTATACGATATGTATGCAAGATTTCAATCGTCATATCATGGAAAAACTAATACACCGCTATTATCACCTGACCAGTATTATTCCAAGGCTCCGATAATTGTAATCGATTGTTCGAAACAGAATGAATCGGTAAAATCATCAAGTGTGGATATAAAAATTGAAATGGAATTTGAAGAACCAGTAGCGGATGGAACTTCGGCATACTGCTTAATTTTACACGATAAAATAGTTACTTACACACCGCTAACCGGAATTGTGAAGAATGTACTTTAAGAAGAATTAGTACAACGTAATTGTATAAATTTTAAGATTTAACAAAAAACATAAAAGAGAGAAAATAATGAGTAGAAATTTCATTATATCTTCGACCGTCGTATGGGAAGCATCGTTCGCAAGATGAGTTCTACTAACGGAGAAGAAAATACACCTCTGGTTGATGATGATAATAGTTCTGATATAGAAAAACAAGTTGAACGAGAAATGGATGAATTCCTCAAGTTTAACAAACATAAGAAGAAAGAAGAAGAAAAAGAAGAGGTTGAAAAAGAAGTAAAAAGAAAGAAGATTGAAGTTAACATTACAACAAATATTTTAACAGAAGTATTTCTTCGAATTTTCTACCCCATTTCTGCATGCATGACGAAAAATATATCAGTTGGAATTTTAAAAACATTGGATTACTCACCGATTGTTATTTTAAATCATGGAAATAAAATGGTTTCATTTACTGAAACTTCTTGGGAATCATTTATGAAACATCTACATCTTTTGGAATGTTATTTAAGTAACAACACATTTGGAAGAAGAACAAGATTAAGTTTATTAGAATCAAATATTGAAGTTGATATAGTCAAACATCGTGGAGGACATATCGTTTGCTTCAGAGATTTAACTAGACATGATGTAAAATTACATTTGACAAAAGAAGAATTTTACACTTTAAGTTGTACTACCGGTCCCGTCACCAGATATTTAAAACAACTAATATTTTCAAGTGCAATAATCAAAGACTATCTAATCGATACATTGGACAGACAACCTTTCGTTCCACTTTTATACGGTCCTGTGGATACTTCTATTTTTAATCGAATACCTCAAGAAGTGGATATGTGGAGACAATTGAACAACTATCACACCAACTTTAATATCGACGAAGAAGCGCAAGAAGTTAAAGAAGAACAATCGTGTATGTAGTCAGTTGCTGATGAGACTTCATCATGAACAAACGGGTTTCGTTTTCTAATACGCCACATTTAATGGATGTTAAAAGAGGTATAATTGAATTTCAAGCTTTTCGAGGTAATGATGGAAACTTTATTATCAAAGAATTAGTAATTTTGGATATGAACACATCTGTAGTTTATCATTACTTATTTAAACCTCCATTACCATTCAGTAGACTAACAACTAAAGCGAAAGTTACAAACAAATGGTTGAACAAACATTTTCACAACTTAAGATGGGATGAAGGTTTTATTAATTATAACATGATGCCGCACATTATGAATCATTATTGCAAAGAATTCAAAACTATCTACACAAGGGGATTGGAAAAAGCTAATTGGATACAATCATTTACAACTAACGAAGTGATTAATGCAAAGATGGATAGAGATTTCCAATGCTACTTTAATGAACTTTGTATTTCATCAAAGAGTTTTAAACATCGAAGGTCACAGTGCGCTTTGAAGAATGCTTACCGCCTGAATAATTTCCTTCAACAGAATGGTGGGGGTAACATCGATAATAAAAGCGAGAGCGCTACCATGACGCAGCATGAGTATTACTCGAACCTCCGAAGAGACAACATCTCCGACGGACATTATTATTAACAACAAGATTAACAATAACATTAAGATGGCATCGCAGAACTTCCTTCAGAATTTGGTTGATCAATTCAACGCTCATTCGAAGTCAACACTCTTACCAACGAAGAGATGTTCGGAACTAAAAGAAGAAAAACATTATATCATACATACAATCAAGAAGATGGACACTTCAGTGGGCGATGCTATTAATTGCACATTGAACGAGGCGCCGTATACAGTTGGTGACGAACCGAAGTTTCAGATATTCCTACCGAAACGATTCGTACAACTTCTACAGAATGAAGATCTTCGTGTTATTCAACCCGGCGCACTCTATTTGGTTTCACACGGACCGAGTGGAAACAACTCAACTGAACTAACTATTCATGTAACACCTTCTACTAATTAGTTTGTACATAGTATTGTAAATATATGTGTTTGTAATGGTTTCTCAATAAAGATAATATAAAACAGAAAAGAAAAAATAAAAGAAGCAACATATTGTTATGTCTTTATACATAGCAATATGTTGCTTTTTTAAAAATTCCACGGGATGACCTTGACCCAATTTTGTGTGATAATAAAAGTGAAAATTAACTTGTGAAATTCATCAGTCTACGACTACCTTTCGTACCGTACGCATCTCGCTCTCTATCACTAAATACAAAACTTCAACATGTCCCTAAAGGTTAAGTGTGCATCTTACAATACCAACACCATTACAAGTTTTGAACAACTTGAAGATTTAACAAACGAAATGCGAGTTTTACTTACCGGTGGTTATCATTTAACTGTTGATGTTAGTGCTACTAATATAAGGATGTTTACTAAAACAAAATATTGCGATGATGAAGTATTTCTTTCTACACAACCTACAACATCTTCATCGCCGACTGGTCAACATAACATCAAGTTCCACAAGTATTACCAATGTTAAATAACTTTTAACAAATAGAACTAAGGAATCACGTGATCAACGTCAAGTGGGGTGATATTTTGTAAAAACTAATCATTCGCTTCCCGACTGTCGCTGCGTCAACACCTAATTTTTAAAGATGTTATACAGAATGATGATTGAACTTGATGGAAAAATCTATGGAAAAGATTACAATACAGTTGAACAAATGACTGAAGATTTAGAAATATTAACTAAAGAAGGATATCAAGCTAAGTTAATTTTGAAATTTCCTGAAGTACATCCACTATCAACTGAAGAACTTATCGCTATGGCTAAAGCGGAGAGAGAGAAAAGGTCTGAAGAAAACAAACAGACAAAGTCTGAAGAAGATAAAAAGAAATAAACTTCTTAAGTATCAACATTCCTTACATCAGTAAGGTATAATTTTTTAAAACTTCGTTTGGATGACCTTGAAATTACCCCCCCACCACTTTTTGTAGTACATAAAACTCGCTATTCAACACTATAAGCTCTTATTCTTTCACTGGACACAGCAGCGTCAACATGGAAGAACAAAAATACAAATACGAACCCCGTTACTGTTGTGAACAACAATGTACAGATTTAGGACCAATGATGGTGGACGGGTTAGCTTGCACTAAATGTGAATTTTTTGGATCTTGTTACTGCAAGTGCAAAACAAAACAACTACCGCCACCAGAATTGCGAACCTTCAAATTTTACAAATCAAGATATTTTCATACATGCTGTCCTCAAAGATGTTTCAAATTTCATCCTCTCGATCTAGCTCATTGTCAACGCACCAAGTCTCATCAAAATGATTTTTGTACACATATGATAATGAGATGTAAATACAGATCAGATTGGTATTCCGATCCTGTAGAACCATCAAATGTGTAAGTTCGGTTTTACACTATTTTTTAAAACTTCAATTGGATGACCTTGAGCTTTCCCCCACCATTAGTTTTTTAGATTTCCCCCTACCATAAGTCTTTTAGATTTCCCCCCACCATTTGTTTAAATTTTGTATCTTATTGAATCCACCTTTGAAATTATTTCACTTCCAACACTCCGACTAACAACATGGGATCGCCTTTCGTCAAGTTTCAACATATAATAACTGACAGGGAAGAGTTGGAGGAAATATTTCAAAATTTGCTCTCTGTCATGGATAGATATCCTATGAGATGGATCAGACTTGATGTTCACTATTTACGTCCTCGTGAATATTCTTCATCATCGAGTGAGGACGAAACAACGACTACTTCAGCTAGGATGTTTCGATTTTCTTCATCATCGAGTGAAGACGAAACAAGGGCTACTACTTCAGCTAAGATATTTGAATTGAAAGACGAAGAAGAGGAACTTAGCTATTTACTTAATAACAAGCTCATGCTCACCGAAAAATAGGCCTCCTTCCTAAGCACCGATCTTCATTCACTCACCGACTCTCGCACGATGAACAACTCTCCGTTGGCACGAATGAATTCTAGTTTCGAAGTAAATTCTAAAGAAGATTTGCAAGAGATATTTAATACTTTACACGAAATTGTTAGTAAATTCAACACTGTTAAAATGAGTCTGGAAATAACTTACGCCTGTCCTATTTGTGATAAGGTTGACAGTTCTGATGAAGATAGTTTGCTAAATCTTACTCCGCTAACACCTCCACAATCAGACACGACGACAGCAAGTACGGAAACAAATGGTGAGCAACCTCCTTCCCCCACCACTTCGTTGTAATTCAACTCCCCCCACCGCTTCGGTGTAATTAAATTCCCCCCACCGCTTCTTCGTTTAACTAACGTTCCTCGCTTTAACTTCTCATTCCGTCTCCAACATTTGAACTATCGACATCACTTGTTTCAAAATTTCAAACACCAAATAACAACACTAATGATGGATATGATGGATGAAGTTTCCTTCGTCACAAGGATGGAAGAGGAAAAGATGAAAGAAGAAAAATTGAAATTGGAAATTAAACGATTGGAATTGGAACGGCAAAACCAACTCGAGGTATTCCGTTTCTTCAAACTCGTCAAGTACGTCATCTGGGGACTCTGCCTCTACCTCATCCTCGTCGTCGGCGTTTGCTTTTACAACTCCGTGTTTCATCACAAGAATTCAACCTGTATTGCACATTGATTGTATTTGTTTTTGCACATTGATTGTATCTGTTCTTTTTTTTACGAATAAAGTTCAAAGAAAATTAAATCCGCCTATCCCGCTATCACCGGGTAGTTCGACTCTCAGAACTATTTCCTGTGGTAGCGGGATAGGCTTTTTTAAAACTTACTCGGGATGACCTTGACATACTTTCCGTAACCCACTTATCAAGTTGAATTTCAATTTTGAACTAACTTTTAATTTATGCGTACCTCCCCCTCCCCTGATACCTTCTCTAACCGACCGGAAGCTGTATGCCCCGGCGCATGGCTTCCGGGGCAGCTGACCTGAGCCAGCGGTAACCAAAACACACTACTGTTTGTTATTGTCAGGAGAAGGCTCTTTCAGTATGAAATAAAAAATTAGATTTTTGGTCTCTGGGCACCTAAAAATGAAAAAGTAACATGGTCCCGGGCTTAGGTCTTACCATGAGACCTACGGTAATAGCTTATTCCCTAAGGGAAATTCGCTAAAATAAAATAACGTTCAGTGAGTGATTGGTTGGATTCTTGGCAGCAGGCCGGTTGAACGGGATAAATAATTGGAGGAATAAGCAATTTAACTGCACTTAAATTTTAACTGTCTTTAGTAAAGATGAACTGCCTTTCAATAACTAAAAATACTTTAATATTAATACAAAAATCGCTAAAAAACTAAATTATAACACTGGCTGTCAGATGAACATGATCGCCTGCTAATGAAGTCAGTCAGCTGATCGTAGATATTCGTGATAATAAATGCCATTGGCTTCAAAAACAGATAAAAGCGAGTTATTTTCAGTGTTTTGAAGTAACGGCTAGGGGCCAAAGACTAGGACAGAGGGATTTGTCGCGTTGCAAACAAATAACTCCTGATGGCATTCAATTCAACAAAGATTGTAATTGAACTAATGAATACAGTCTTATCGGGTCTCGTGGATTTCGTGGGATCTTATAACAACTAATCACATAGACACTGGCAGCGGGCGTAGCTCAGTGGTAGAGCTCTGGGTTATCACCCAGCGGGCCCGGATTCAATTCCCGGCTCGGGAACAAATAGATCGTTAGGCCGCTCCCGTGGTTCGGAAGTCACGTTAAGCTGTTGGTCCACCTGCATAGAAAACAAAAAGTGCAGGCATTTCAGGCGAGGAGAACTATCAGTTAATTGCTGATCTCCCTCTACTAAAAGCCATACGAAAATTAGTTAATTAACATAGACACTATACAACACTGAACAAGTGCTACAGTAATACCAAAAATGTAATTTTGTGTGATTCTATGGACAAGATTTACAGTGCTTAGGCACTGGTAGCACTTGTGCACCCCTATGAATGGGTGTGAGCGGACAAAGAAAGACAACAACGCTGCCAATTTTTAAGAAAAACAGGGACCGTCAACCTATATCTTTTTTCAGTTAATACTGAATCCACAAACCACATAAGTACCATTTGTTAAACCAACAATTAAACTTAAGTCGAAAGGTTTTTTTTTTTATTAGAATACTAATATTAGATGAAACAATGTTTTAAATACTTACGAAACATTGTACTACCACTTTATTGTCTAACCTCAACTTATGCCGTTGTTCTATGTGCAGGGCGCGCAGAAGATGCCATCAGCGACTGTCAGCGTCATCGGCGACCAGCAGAACTTCGTCAGCGTCCTGTCCCGCAAGAAACGGTAACTCTTGCACTGTACATGTTTATAGGAATTTTAAAGGATCTAAATTTTAAAGGACGGTTTGATACGTTTTGCAACTACTACACATTTTCCAGTCCTTTCTCAACACTTTCATGGCATTGTTTTGCCACCGCAATTAAAATACTAATGGCGTTGAATACTAAGTCTCTTGGCTTGCAATAGCGACGGCCTCTTTCTCGATTCTGGAAAGACAACAATAAGCGATCACTCATATAGTTTTGCGTTGTTGAGCATGACCATAAAATAATGAAACGTTGTAACTTTAAATTGTAGCATGTCTGTGGCATGATCTATACTGCAAGAGGCAGTATACCCTGAAACACAGAGACATATGATGCCCAAAATTTTAGGTACTTGTTGGGCGGTACGGTAAGTCCCCGTGGACGGTGCGGGGCGACATCAAAGAGTAAGAAAATATTGATCAGAAGGAATAGAAATAGTAGGCCTACAAAGTTCTTATTCTTACTCTTTGATCCCGCGCAGTCTACTCCGCATGGGGTGAAGTCTTTTCGTGTGAACGCGCGATAAAGTGATGATATACCTCACCGTGACACGTGCATTCAGAGTGATATGCGTTGGTTAGAATACGTCTGGTTGAATTAAATAACATCTGATGTAACATAACTTATTCTACCCGTATCACCAGGCTGTTCGGTCGCACAGCACATTTAGTCGGTTTGCATTAGGGATGTCCGTTTAATGGAGACATACCAAAACTCTCCTTTCAGTACACTGTATGGTACACGACTTTCCAAGGTAAAATGTGTTGATGGTGAATATGAACTGCTTTAATCAATGCATGGTTTGAATTTGTAAATATACTCCCGTCGCAGCAGATCTGCTTACTCAGCGAGTTTTCAATGAATCTTTGTGTTTTGGTTATTTTCCCTTTAACACAATGGGGTGGGAATGAGAATTAGGTATTCTGACTGTGGTAAGCAGAAGCAGGTCTGAAATGAAGGATCGTACCAAATGTTATCAATACAGTACATATAAAAGCTATATCAAGTTTTTTAACGCAATTTTTTTCGTTTATATTACTACAAGGAGGCAGTATTTTTTGTTGTTGTTATTTTCTCCGTAACCATTTCAAAAACAATTTTAAAAATACAATACATATTTTTGCTCATTAAATTAGTTTCATCTATAACTGTTATATTTTATAAGGAAAAAACAGACTACTATACATTACTATATAGGCGTAATTCCTATAGGAAAATTCGAGGTAAAAAACTCCTTTGTGATTACTGAAAATCCTCTGTTTTAAGCTTTTTTATTTTATTACTTAAACTACTCAT
Source organism: Neoaliturus tenellus (assembly GCA_030545055.2). Taxonomy (NCBI): domain Eukaryota; kingdom Metazoa; phylum Arthropoda; class Insecta; order Hemiptera; family Cicadellidae; genus Neoaliturus; species Neoaliturus tenellus. Next base: position 318,182,876 of record CM061531.1, read on the forward strand.
AAAAAATTACTGACATTCCACTAGGGAAATGTAAACCTAAACCTGCAAGGCATAGCAACTTTAATATTCACGCACAAACATGAGAAAGGTTCAAACCACGATGTAAAATGCATCAGATGAGAACCTCAGCAAAAACAATCAGTACCTTCTATGACCAAAAACAAGCCATCCTATTCATAGGATTGTGACATTTCATCGATGTCGAATAATCAATTCTGTCACATTGATAAATGACAATGATAGCAACACAGAATGGTAAATAGCGTGTAACCTTGCTTGGGTAATTTTAACCACCATTTCCATTCCATATATCTCTGTTGTCAAGTATTAGCAATAATGGAACATAATCTACAGGTAAATATACAGACGAACATCATTAGGAGAAAATTATTTATATCTATGAAAGCATAACTGTATCGTTAAACAGTTTTACCCAAGTATTTTCATCAAATAATGATGGTTTTAGAGGACAGAATTTTTTTAAGTGGGAAAATCTGATGGTAACTCTTACTCAAGGCAGGAAGTGTAGTCAGCAGATAGCTCTAGATGTAAGTACTGTATGTAGAGTGGTGGGAAATTGTGTCTAAAAAGTAACAAGTCCGGTGTACGCCATCAATGCCGGCCTGACAGCCGACAGCTGACTCGGAAATGTTAAGTTTGTTCCCTCCACTTCTTGCAAGACGGCTCAACGGAAAGTTGTTCATATTCCGAAAGTGTCTATGCCGTGCTGCTCTAGTGTGCGCTTAGCTATAATTTGCTCTTATTTTTGTCATTAATGTGTGATAATTTATTACAAATAATAACATTTGATCAGTATTTGCTAGGCCTTATTGTTGGAAATTGACGAGTGTCAGCTTAAGTTTGTTTAGATTAGCTAATATACAAAAATAGCTTTTAAACATTTCACAGTAATGGAGCAGAAGTTGGAGGTTTATGAAGAGGTCAGCGGAGTCGCAGAGGACGGTGGTACTAGAAGGATCGACATAATAGCGATCAATAAATTGACAAGAACTGGCACCATCATAGACCCTACAATTCGGTTTGAGTCCCACCTTGGGCAACCCGAAGAAATAAATGAAGAAAAGAAGCTAATTTATACTCCTACCACAAACTATTACAAAGAAAAATATAACCTTGAAATTATTGAAGTGGTAGGAGTAATGATTGGAGCCAGGGTACAATAACCAAACAAACCGAAGAACTAATGAAAAAATTTAAAATTCCGAAAAAGATTTTAAAAGAACTATCACTGAGTGCACTGAAGGACTCCATCAAAATTTTAAGAAATCATCTCTATGCCATCTAAGGATATTAATTTCTAAATTTTATGTAACCTACTTTTCTATTTTTCATTTGTATATCATTATTCTTTGTCCTACTGGGCAACCTCTAAATTGAGGAAGTGTTATTTTAGAATAAATATATGTAGGCTAATTTGAATGGTCATAATTGATGTGCAAATAATGTGACCCCTCTTGCTGAGTGGCTGTTGCTACATCGAGCGTTGAGCGTTCGGAGGACTCTGCCAAGACTGATTCCGGGGGCTTCCAAAGGTGGACGAAAAGACTAAGCAAGGAGAGCTGGGTTAACATGTGACCCAACCTCTCCAGGGTATGGTATGGGTACTTCCGAAAGTTCCTTTGTATTATGGGGAAGGCCCAAAATCCCTACTGCTTGTATACTGTCTCGGTGTCACCAATACCGAAGAGCACACTATATCTTTTCCTGCAACATGTAGCTCATACTCCAAACTCACTCTGGTGCCCAAAATCGGACCCTTCCCTATTAACACGATCCTTTAAATGCTCCGGGAACCATTTGGCATATGCTTTGTCGATGCCAAAAACATTTATGAGTCATATTGAATAAGATTGATCTCGATTGTATTCACTAAGACGAACAGACATGGAGCGGTCCTTAACAGGCTAGCGACCAGTGAACTAGCCTTGATATTATCTTATAAAATGGTTTCAGGCTTATTGTCTCTTGGAGGTGTGAGGGGGAGAGTTTAGTGTTTACATATATTTGGCGAAAGCCCCTATAGAAGCATTTAATTATGATATATCGTATTTATAATGTTAATTAAAGAATCGTACAACTTATTAGACTGTTTCTACATCGAAAGAGTTGCAATTTTCACACACCAGCAAGTAGTAGCAATAAATGTAAATAAATAATAAATCATTTAAATTACCTTCAAAGCAGATGACTGGCCTCATGACTGCATGAATAACCTTTGTTGAAAATGGATGAGTGCTAATCGATTATGCAACGAATCCTTGATAAGTAATGAACTTTACTCAATCAAGTCTGTAAATATGCCTCTTTTACCTTGCTTGCAAACATTCTTAACGGTAAGATTAATCAGCGATCAAGAGATATTTTGTTTACCTTATCAATTTTTTATTCAAGTTTAGCTCCTCCATTTGCACAGATTTTTAGATGGATATTGAGAAAATGGTATGATAAATAAATTTAAGTTTTAATTATATTATTATTTTTATATTTTTATTTGTATTTTCTCATATTTGTGTCCTATGGCAGATCATTAGCTAGTTTTTTGTTGATGAAAATTGTTATCATCTGTGGACGAGTATTAATCGTTCTGGGTGATTTTGAGAACCGAATTAAATTACACATCAATATTGTAAACCCACTAAAACAATTCAAAAAGCTTAGAATATTAAAAAAAAAAAGAAATGTGTTCTAAAATTCTTATACCAATGCCTATCAGTGCACAAACCAAATAACATCTACAGGAACAAAGATGATGCGTTGTTAAATTATGTTGACCTTTCGGATAATATTAGGCTATAACTTACATAGAGTATAATAGATTTAAATATAGAACTGGTTTTCACTATGATATAATAGAGAGTTTTTGCAACATACGGTAAATCTTACGGTAAACGCTAAACGCTATTTTTATATTGGGAAATTTATAAATAATTCTCAGTTCACGGTGGTGGCACCGGATGATTAATGTATAACATTTACCGCTGATCACTTTTTAATCCGTTTTTCTAAGCTTCAAGTAGTATAAATAGGAAAATTGATCATAAATGAAATAGCGTTTAGCGTTTACCATATTTTTTACCGTATGTGCAAAAACTCTCCAATATGTTTCGCAGTAAGATAAAAGATTTTATGGGCTAATTTCCTTGTGTAGGTACAGTGTAATAATCAAATTCTATAATCAAAGTTTAATTCAGAATACAGTAACAGATTTTCATACAAACATAAGATATTGCATGAGACATAACAGATACAATCATGAGTTCTTTTAACTATGCAAGACTAAACTTCATGATAGATTGATTGTCATTTTAAGGGATGAGGTTTTTTGTTAATTTATGTAACACCACAAAATTTTGAAATTATTCCTTCATTAAACTAACGGTTTGCATAAATGAATAACTGGTTATTAATGTACTCTTTGTTATTATTTTTTCAAATAAAGCATTGAACTTTGTTTATTTTCGCAGACATCTGCTAAGGGCCTTGTCCAACTCCAGCGTGCTCGAGAAGCGTCTGTTGTTCGCTACGCTCGCTCTTCTTGCCGTCGCCCTATCTCTGCTCATAGCTCTCATTGTCTTCGCTTCCTGTAAGACAATTTTTATTCATTCAATTCTAAAACACCGTATTTTGAATCTTGTTGTGAGGTTGAATAAATTACTGTATTTCTTAATTTTCTGCATGAGTGTAATGATAAGTTAGAGGATTGATCTATAGACAGCTTAATTATGGTTTTTATTAAATGAAAATTAAGGTTGGGTGTTATACCCTATTCCAGCCAGGATACTACTCAGCTTTAACATTTTGATCGGTCTGATTGGGTTGCCTAAAATTACTGTCAACGACATTTCAAACATTACCCATTCTCTCGTGCTTCAAGAACAATGCGAGCATCGTGTAGATCTCATGCAAGATATGCCCTAGCCCTAGAGGTTACTGCCCAAAATTATAGGGCTAGCTTTCGCTTTCTCTTCAGTATTCGCATTTTCTTCATCAGATCTGAAACTGTTCTTTTATAACTACAATATTACCATTCCCATGGCATAATTCCATGAAAGGAGATGTGTTTTTAAGCATTGACATAAAAAATATATAGACTATACTAAGATCTAAATTCATTAACGTCACGTTGCATTCATTTGTAAAGTTATAATAACCGGTAATACCTCTGTGTGAAATAACATTCTTTATAGGTTGACCCTTAAAAGTAGTGAAATTTTTGGGGTGCAGTTAAAAAGGAAAAATTCTTTAATTTGTGGTATTAAACTAAATTGAAAAGGATTAGCTTAATACAAAACCCTTGAGCGGGTTTTAATAATTTTGTGTCGGCAGTCATGTCCGGCCTAATACTTCATGTGCCACATTCCGGTAATCACCTTAAGCTCTTTTATACTCCCCGCCCACCCCATTGTTCATATGTATAAGTATTTTTTTATGTATATTATCACTTATAATTATTATATCAAATATATTTAGTTTCCATTGATGTGTAGTTGTATCAGTTGCATGCACCATCTTCCGTAATACAGAGTGATACCTATTTTGTACTATAAAATTACTTAACTATGTTTAATTGAAATTTTTAACCTATTAAGTTAATCAATTAATGGTTCCAACCATTGACTATGTACACTTTAGTGTAGTCAATGGTTCCAACAATGAAATGTGTTTTCTGATGAAGATCGTCAACATTTAAATACAACATTTTGTTATAAAAAAAAGTAAAATGGGTTAAATTTGTGCAATTTATTGTTGCGGTCCGCATGCACCCTCCGACGTTTTACGGGTGAAGCGCCCGCTCAAGGGTTAATAGTATATTTTCAATCTTTATTACAAGTTTTCTCAGATCAGTTTTTTACAAGATGTTGAAAAAAGTTAAATAAACCTCTTAAAAACACAATTTTTATTACTTTTAAGAAGGCGTATATGAGAGTGATATAGACTGAAATTGTCTAGTCTGTTGGTATCTGAAACAGTGGTGGCTCTCCCATAAGTACTCCTGGTCGCCGCCCCACGAATGAATAACTGATTTTTATAATTAAAATAAATGTCTCGACTGTTATATAAGTTTCTTATATTAGCTGCAAATTATATAACACAACAACTTCTTGCAAGGTGATACTCCACACCGCTTACTAACTTTTTTATTTGTACCTTCGACCGATCAATACTTCTATATAATTTTGTAGCTAATTTAAGAGCTCATATAAGTTGAAAGGCATGTGATTCGTCACTTCCATTCATGTGATTCTCAAAATCAGTAAATTAACCTTATTATTATGTGTATAGTTAACACAATTACAACTATAGCGTTTAAAACTTGCTGATAAAAGTAATACATATCATATTTTATGACACAGTGAAGAACCTCTAAACTATAGAAAACTGTAACTTCCCTCAAGCCTTCAAGTGAATTAATTTAATAAAAATTCCTGTGTCATATTTTTGTTGGCTATATTTTCAATAAACATTTATACTATTTTTACAGCGTTGATACCTTTTTATAATATATCAAAATGTATTTACGTTGTTGCCAGTTGCCTCTGAAGATATCAAAATCAGTTTTGTATCATGCCGAACATGTTTTGGGTTCATTAAACCCCATCTTCAGTGGCAAAAACTGGCAATTAAAACATTAAAATCATTACACCTATGTGACTGGCTGGTAAACAGTATCTGTGACAGTCATGGCGATGAACAGTATTTTTAACTGTATGAGTTTTACATCTTTTACAATTGTGAATCTGTGTTATTTATTTATTGTTTTTTTGAAAATTTTTACAACCATCAATAGTATGAGCTTGATTTGAATGTTGTTTAATTGGAAATTTTCGCCACTGAAGATGGGTTGTAATGAACCTGAAACATGTTCTTCATGTTGTTCACGACAAAACTGATTTTGATATCCTCAGGCAACTACGTAAGTAGATTTTGATATCATAATCATTTATTTTGAGTCGCACCAACGGGTGCATCACTTGTAATGTTTTTTTGCCTGAACAGTATTTGCTTCAGCACTATATAAGTGACATAGTTTATCTTTTGCAGACAAGAGGTACAAGGACAGGGGAAAGGTGTGTGAGACCAAGGAGTGTATAAGAAGTGGTGAGTGAGTAACAAAGTTCGGTATGTTATCTTGTAAAAAATTATGTCTGTCTCTTTAGCTATTAAAATATTCAAAATTAAGGTAAATTGTTTCAAAGGCCATAATTCCATTTTCACATATTACATCACAAAAAACTGAGGTGCTATTGGACCACGAGAAGAATGAAATAATTTTCAGTTCCTAGGTTATTTGAAAACTTAATGATGAAAACCTTTCAATCCAGGAACTGCTTAGCTTAAAAGTATCTCTCAGTATCAGTTTTATTTGCTGAATTTATAACCCACCTTGTTCGACTCTCATCTAATCAGCGTGGATTTAAAATGTCTGTTTAGCCGATCACAAATACTGTTTATAGGCCAGATGCATTAAATAATGAAATGCAGTAGACCCTTAATGTAGTCCTGTAATCCGACAATACCTCGCTGGCAATTTCGTTTTCTTAAGTTCAAGACAGAGAGAGAGTGATGGATATCCAAGTAGAAGGGGAAAGTAGCTAAGTTTATGTGATTCACAATTTAACAAACAATGAGTTTTTATATCATAACCCAAGTAACTGAATGGACAGTTTTTACGTTGTTTTACCCTTTTCTAAGAGGCAATTTAGAATTTTTATAATTTAGTCTACACTTTCAGTAATCTTATTATCTTCTTATCTACATGTGAAAAACATGCATGAAATTAACTGTCATTTTACAAATATTATTTACCTAGAGAAAGTCGTTGCTTGTTGATACTCGACGTATACAGCAAGGTGAGTGGAGCGTTAGGAAGATGGTATGAATCATGTATAAAATGTAATTTTTCAAATTGCTATTTCCTTCCAATTAATCAGCTGCTTTACATAACTAAGTAACTTTAAAAAGTTAAACAATCAAAAATAATTTTTTTCTTTATCCACCAACTATAACATTAAGTAGTTTAAATAATAAAACAATATAACTTATTATTTTTTATTTCCATTAAAAGAATATTACATTATAATTATATACATTTTCAGTTACTGGCCATAATAACCAAATTCTTCTTGAGCATTTGTCCTTCTACTGTTTTTAGACAATTAAATACCTCGTTTGTTTACAATCAGCTGATTGAAAAGTTCTAAAATAACTTCAATAAATACAAGGGTTTAGAAATTTTGATTTTTGTATAAGGAAGTGAGATAACGTTAAAGTAAATAAAACCTGCTAATATAGAAAAGTTATCTTTTACTTGGCAAAAACTGCATGCAAATAGGACCAGTGGAAATCTCAGACAAACTTTTAAAAGGATTGAAAAAGTTTACTCTTTACCCCATTTTAAAACTCGATAAGAAAAGTTAATTTGTAATTTTTTACCTATTTAATGTAAATATTTTCTAAATAGAAATAAAACCTGCTAATATATCACAGGAAACGTTTGTTTTAGTACAACTCCCATGTAAATCGGCCCAGTTGAAGTCTCAGACGAACTATCCAAAGGTTTTTTTACCTTACTGTTTTAAATTTGGATGTGGTTTTTGCAATACCTGTTCAAAGGAAATGTTCAAAAGAAGTTATTTAGTTTATAAATTACTCTTACTTCATTCCTTGTCTATTACTTTTCTTCTGTTGTATAATGTACATTTGTGAGGATCTGCTTCGCAGCACTGATTTGCTTTTCCCTGATAAAATTTTTTTAGTATATTTCAATAGCACTTTTTAATTATAGTATGTTAAGAACATTTATTCTGTAAATGAGAGTAGGTAATCTGACAGTTGTGTGTGATGATGTGACCTGTTGCAGCGTCCATGCTGCTGCAGTCGATGGACTCGAGGACTGACCCTTGTGAAGACTTCTACCAGTTCACGTGCGGCCACTGGGCCCAGCCGCGGCTACTGGCCGAGGGTAGGCCCACCTCCTGGTTCTGATGATAGTTGTGTGTGATGATGTGACCTGTTGCAGCGTCCATGCTGCTGCAGTCGATGGACACGAGGGCTGACCCTTGTGAGGACTTCTACCAGTTCACGTGCGGCCACTGGGCCGAGCCGCGGCTACTGGCCGAGGGTAGCCCCACCTCCTGGTTCTCCGAGCGGACCAAGTATCTACAGCAGCGCATTATCGGTAGGCATTACAGGCATGCCAACTCAACATCCTCATGACATAGTCTCCCTTAGCCAAAATGATTGTGACCAATTTACCAGACACTCCTAATATTAAAATGTTTTATATTCCATTCATAAAATCCAAACTTAAGCATATGCATTCTGTGATTACTTGGAATATTTTTCGATAACAAATCAAGATTTTTTTTAGTTTTTGGCACCTTAAGTTCGTTTGTGCCGTATCAAATTCACCCACACTGGATTGTTGGTATCGTGGTTTTACTCAACAACTGAAAAACATGCCTACTTTTAAAATTGCACATTAACAGTTACCCACAACGTGCTCTGGGTAGTTTTGCTTCTGCCAATGTCCGAATAAAATGGTTCATTGGGCATTGTCTAGACTCAGCGTTGAACGTTGACGTAACATATACATTCCAAACAAAATACAATAGAAGAGTCAACAAAAAACTAATTTATTATTTTCTCATAACACTAAATCACTTTTGTTGTTGCAGAGATACTGCAGAGTAATAGCAGCAATACAGACCCAAAACCCGTCAGGCAGGCTCGCACATTCTACAAGTCTTGCACAGACATTGGTAATTTATTAAATAATACTATTGAAATGACTGATCTATTTAATAATTTTAAGACATTACAAAAACTCATATTTTTGAGTAAACCATGATATTTTGTGATACAATATTATTTGACTCTGAAAGTAAGTTTTGTTGTCACTTTTAGTGAGTGCCCTAGCTCTTGCTTGCTGCATCTCTTTTAGCGAATTTCCCATAAGGAATAAGCTATTACCGTAGGTCTCATGGTAAGACCTAAGCCCGGGACCATGTTACTTTTTCGTTTTGAGGTGCCCAGAGACCAAAAATAATAGTCATTAAAATTTTTATGTATATATGTATATATGTGTCCCTAGACACGATAACTCTTGTAAAAATGGTCCGATCGACACCAAATTTGGTAGAGATGTGTAATCCTACATTTATTCGGATGAGTTCGAAAACCAGACACATCGACCTACCGGAAGGGGTGGTTTTGGGGGATTTTGTACCCCAAAAATGGGTTTTTTACATTTTTCATATGTAAATTTGAAAAATTTTAAATTTTTATTTTGACCATTTGATTTAGCTTAAAAAAACACACAATTTAGTATTTTGAAGCTTTGCTCTATCTCCATTGGTTACCGAGATATTACAAAGTCTAAAGACAGTACATTGTCTTTTGGGGCTCCAATGTTAATCTTATGGAGAATAAGGATGTGTTAATATTTCACTTATTAACCAAAATTTTTGGATGAAACTTGGTATTTAGCTTCATTTGGTTGAGATTCATCCATTTAAGGTAAAAAATCTTGGTTTTTGTACTTATCATGGCAGCAAACCTGCATACTCTTTTCCCATGTTAATCATATGGAGAATAGGCAAACTTTTTTATTTATGGACAGATATTGATGAAATTTACTATATGGCTTTATATGGTAGAAATAAATTTTTTCTATGCTAAAAACCTACTTTTAGTGTCCCCCATGGCAGCATACCTGCATACTCTTTCCCTATATTTATCTTAAGGAGAATAGACATTTATTTCCCTATTTATGAGCACGTGATGAAATTTTGTTTACAAGTTTAGCTGGTCAAAATTAATATTAATAATTTGGAAATTCGCTGAGTACGCAAGTCTGCTGCGACGGGGGTATTTGTATCATGTTTTAATTTTGTTCTGAAAAGTATGTATAGTATCTTCAGGATTAAAATTGTCTAAAGTTCTTCAACATTTAACATTGTCAGCTACACAATATATCATGATACCATTATTTTTTTTATTAATGGGCAATACCTTGCAGTTAATCTATATTGATCATGTATGATGTGTACCCTTGTGTTAAATTTTACAGAGTTTTATCAGCTAGAAACAGGAACTCCAAAATTGAATTTTCCAATATATTTACCGTCTGTGTGAAAATTCTTTATCAATTTCCTGATTATAATTTATATTATGAAACCTACCCCAGTTGTGATTTGTCACTACTGTGCTATCATTAAAAGTGATGTCCATCCATGCTAAACTCAGGTACACTGAAAAAACTGTTTTGTTGGGGTAACAAAAAAATTGTTGTCCCAACAAAAAAATTTTGTTGAAATAGGGACAACTATATTTTTTGTTGGACTAACAAAATAATTTTGTTAAAATTTTTGGTTAAAGCAACAAAATTTTTTTGTAATTGCAACAAAAAGTTATATTGTTATTTCAACAAAATCATGATACATTTTGTTGAATTAACAAAACCATTTTGTTGGCCTGAGTTATTGAAAAGCATTATTTTTACATAAAAATTCATGAATTAATGCATTTATGCCAACCAACAGATTAAAAGAAAGTAAATAAATAAAAAAAGTAAATCAAAAAGTATACATCTGTGACGGGATTCGAACCCTCAACCTCATATTCAATGACCTGACGCTCTAACCACCTGAGCCACGGGAGCTGTGAAATTAGCGGTTCTAATTTACTAATTAGCCATTTTTTACTCGGCCTCCATTCAGAGCTTGGTTAAAACTCAAAAAGTTAGCCCAAATGTAAAATAACTTACTGATTCACGTTGAACGTTTATTTGACGTGAAATAAATATTCAGTGCAATGTGGGTAAACAAAATATTTGGTTGGGAATACCAAATTTTATAAAAAAAACCCATTTTGTTGATCCAAACCATTGGTTTTGTTGGTTTGACCAATTTATTTGGTTCTCTCAACAAAACGAGGTCAACAAAATAAGTTTTGTTGCCACAACAAAACATTTTTTGTTGGGAATACCAAATTTTATAACCAAATCCCTTTTGTTGATCCAAACCATTGGTTTTGTTGGTTTGACCAATTTATTTGGTTCCCTCAACAAAACGACGGCAACAAAATAAATTTTGTTGCGCCAACAAAACAGTTTTTTCTGTGTAGGGAGTAACAAATAATAGAACGATTTCCAAAAGCCTCTTATGGTAATTAATTTGGCCTGAGTATAATGACTGTTTCAATGTGCAAGAGATGTGTTTAAAAAAGGAGATGTTGAGATGACCATCAAAGAATCGTAAAACTTTTCTACCACCCACAATATTACCAACTTTTAGGGAGGTTAAGTAACATGCCTAGTTGTGCCACCGCCTGTGGATATACTTGGCAGCCCATGAGTCCGTCTTACCTTGCATTTCTTTTACAGCTTCAGATAACAAGTTTATCTTCTGATAAAGTCTTATAGTAACCAAAAGAGGAAACTTTTTATATCAATATTTTCAATCCTCTCCCTAAAAATTGGAGTTTTAGAGGAAGTAAAAGTTGTTTAACATCAACCCTCCATTTTTATGCATCTATATCAACATATTAGTCCAGACCCAGGACGCAAGTTGTTTGGCGCTGATAGGCAAACATATGTTTCTTTTCCTCCTTTTTCTCAGCTTGTGCTCATCGTAGGAGAAATCTGCACATACCGTTAGAAAGTTATCTTCCTGTAGATGAACAGAATTCCATTATAATTCACTTCTGCCTGCAGGGCTACGGCTACACCCTACAGGCTTTCAAAGTTTCAATGTTAATCTTATGGGAGAAGGATAATTGAATGAATCATTAGACAGCTGTTGTAATAATCTATATATACTTATTTAATACACTAAGGGTTTTTATTGTGTTGAGAACTCCTCCTACAATTTTCAGCCGATTTTCAAGTTTTTAATGTCGTTGGATAAGGCTTGGTCTGTATAAGTTAGTTGTTTCCGTCAAAAACTAATGAGAATCGGACGGAAAATAAAAGCACCATCCACAATTGAAATCTCAAATTTCCCTTTAAAATAACATTAGGATTGAATAAAGCATTTTAAACATCTGTTAATAATCAGCTGTAAATACGTGTAATTTTTTGTAATTACAGATATTCACCATATTGGATTGGTCTGATGGTCCATGTGTCATTGGTTTGGAGCTAAAAGTAATATTTGTATTGTATTAAAATAAATTGCTCGATTTCAAGCAACACGTACACAAGTACTTATTTAATACACTAAGGGGTTTTTTGTGTAGAGAACTCCTTCTACAATTTTCAACCGATATTTATGTTTTTTGTATCATTGGGTAGGGCTTGGTCTGTAGATGTTTCCGCCAAAAATTGATGAGAATCGGACTTAAAATATGAGCGCTATCCACAAATTAAATTTGAAATTTTCCCATTAGAATAACATTGAGATTGGTTTGAACATCGGTTAACTTGCTGTAGTTTTTGGTGATCACTGATATTCACTGTATTGGATTGGTCGGATGTCATTGATTTAGAAATAAATGTAACTTTTGTATTGTATCAATAAATTGCTCGATGTCGAGCAACACGTGCAATAGTAATAACAAAGTATAGCAAATGAGGAAGAAGAGATGTTTCAGTTATAAAACATTTTAAAACTAATTGGCTCTAGATTAAATGAGTTTTTGGTCGAATTTAATATACAATTCGACAATTGGTGGGAGATCTCTAATATACATAATTTAAAGACCTTTTTATTCTTTGAAATTTTTGCTCTAAACCAAATAATGGATAAGGAGCTATAAAGTTCAATTGAAGTTTATTTTTAGCCACTTATAAGAATAAAATTGGGAAAACTTTCATTGCTTTCATTTTTCCTGCCTCCACAGATGCACTGGACCAGCTGGGGCTGGAACCGATGCTGGAGGTGTTGGACAGCCTGGGGCTGCCGCGGACGCTGCCCAACGCCTCGACCGCCCCTGCCTGGGCCCTGGGGCGCACCCTGGCGGCGGCCCAACGAGTCCTCAACAGCGACATCCTCGTTCAGCTCAGCACCTTCCTGGACCCGGCCACCAACCGCTCCATCCTCCTGGTGATTCAGTTGCTTTAACAGTCATAGCCTCTTAGATCATTGGAATTTGGAGTCAGTTCCGATTTAGTATTCTTCCCGTAAGAGCAGTTTTAAATGAGAAATGTAATAACTATAAATAAATTAAACAATTATCAAAATAAAAAATATAAAAACAAACATGAATATAACAATACAAATTTTTTAAATGGTGTAGGCCGGCAACTGCTAGTGCCGAAAAGTAAAAAAAATATCTTTACAAGAGTGATAACAGCAGCAAGCACATTGCTCGACTGCTAGTCCCACACTGGTTACATTTGTCAACAATGACACAGCGTTGTACTTTTACAGCGTTATCTCCTGGCGCGAGTATAGGCACGTTGTATAAATACAACGCTAGCAGCGAACGTGTTAAAAAATATAATTCCTTCAGCAAGGTGCCTTTTTTATCTTGGACCATTCCATATCAAAATGTTTTAGAGACACAAAGTAACACAGTTGTACTTTGCTGCAGCTGTCGCCCAGCTACAGTTTCTCCTCACTGCCTGAGGTGATGACTCCTGAGGCACCCCACTCACAGTTGACTGGCAATCAGCTGTTCAAGGTCCGTCTGTCCTACATCGCCGAGGTCCTGGGTGAGATCCAGCCGGAGTCCAACTCCACGCATCTTGTCACCATCGCGCTTCGTCTGCTCTTCACTGATGCCCACATTAAAACGGTTCGTCACCCAGGTGATCTATTTGATATGTTTGTAGAATTAAACAAACAAAACCAGATGAATTTAATTAAACATTAATTTAAAACGTATGCTAATACTTGTCTTAGTTGCAGGGCTGGATGCGATCCATTTACCATTTAGGTGCTCCTCTAGCCCTATTGAGTGCTCCTAGCATCCTACTGAGTTCAGACACTCTTTGTGTTGTATCTTGTGCTTGCTAGAGTCAAATCTAACATCTATAGTATTAAATGTTTTCTCAAGATGTTCCCTACACCCTATGCCAAATTTTGTATTACAAAGTAATCTCAATCTCGTGCTCTTCTATTTTTTTTCCATATTAAATGCAATGATTATTTTCTTAAAAGTTTTGAAAAATTTCAAGCAACTGATGGTTTATCTTTATTATTTTTGATACAAAAAGTTCATAGTTCTTACATTTTAACACCGTAGAGACTATATTTGAGTTTTAATTATTAGTAATATACCTAAATCAAGACAACATATTAAATCTGTAAGCTTAATACAACCATACAGTTAACCCTTCATTCTATAGGATATCAAGAAAGCTGAAACTGAGGATCCTCCAATGGTAACTACATACAAAGGTCTTCAGGAACTCATGGACAATGCTAGAAACTCAACCACTAGTACGTTACGGGTAAGAAATCTTTAGCTGTAGCTGTAAAGTTAAGGTTAATTTTGAGTTAATGGTAAAGATATAAATTAATACTTTGGAGAATTAGAGTTCATTGGCACTTCATAAACTTGATGCAAAAATAAAACTTGACATTCTAGAAAATTTTAATAATATTTTGTTTGTTAGTTGCTTTATACCCAAATCAAAATTAAAGGGAGCACAACACCTCAACAAAAGACCTTCAAATTTCTCAACCAAAATATAAGAAACTTCCAATTCAAGATTAGCGGTGGACAACTCATAAAATAACAATACTGTAATTCACTTACAAATACTTATAATACACATCCCGTACCAAATCTTTGTTGTTCATTTAATCAAGTTTCATCCAATTTGATAAAATCTTTTGATAAAATAAAATGTTTTGTTTGACTGTTTATTTTTAATTATTGAAGAGAAAATTCTTCAGTCAAATGAATTAGGTACTGATATTTTATTTTCAGTTTTCTCAGATTCAATCTAGTGAACTGATAAGGCAACTGCTCTAACCACTATGCCATTCATTAGATAAAAATATGAACATGACTAATTTGCCATGAAGAAAATTTAGCCATATAAAAAGTACTGATAATAACAATTTGAAAATAATCATGTTTAGCTTGACTGGGATGAATATCTCAGCACCCTGAAGAAGGACTTGAATATATCAGTGGACGTCAACTCCGCAGTTGCGGTGCAGAGTCCGGCTTACTTTGAGGCCCTTGCTCGTCGACTCTCCAGTTCTAGGCCCGAAACCATACGTGAGTAATTTAATTGTTTTTCAACTCTAAAGGAGATGACTCTTTCAACTCAAAATTCTAATTATTCTCAATTCCAACTTCTTTTTGCTATTGTAATAATGAAGTGGCTCTTCTTTCTTTAACACGTTCGCGGCGGAATGGGAGCGATCGCTCCCACGCGGAACCCTAATGCCATCCTGATGGGTGCAATCGCTCCCAAGCTGCACTTCTTTACAATATGATTTATTTTTAAGCCAGGATCTGAGCTAAAAATCTGAAGCTTTGCACAGCACTGCTCAATAGTACAATGTATTTCGGGAAAACGTGGGTTTTTACTGGGCAGTGCTGCTGCTACGGTGGGTTTTACAATTTTTACATTCAGGATGGTGATGAGGTTCGAGCAAAAACCTCGCCGCCGCGAACGTTTAACCTAAATTTTATATTCATCGTTTATGCAACCAACCCAAAGTGATCTGTAAGTTAACAGGCTACTAACCTGCTCAATCCTTTTCAACGATTCGGTTAAATCACATCCTGGTGGCCTGGGTTTTTACCTTAAAAAGCCATTTTAAAATTGTATAGTTTGTTAAACACTCACTTCATTTGCGAAGGTTGTCAAAATTAAAACAGACCACATTAAAATGTAAGAGTAATTTACATTCACACACAGAAACCAGTTTGTTAATGAGCGGAAGACCAGGATTGCATGAGCGTGTAAATTAAATGATGTGTGTGGATAATAAATCCAGGTGATGAAATTTGTATTCAAGTTTTGGTGTTTGGAATATTTTATGCATAACTTTTGAACAATTGTTCTTCCAGAGAGATTTGTTTGGTGGAAGGTCGTAGAGTCGATTTCTCCTCATACAACCACAGCCATGAGAAGAATAAGAGACAACTTCATAGAAATTCTCTTTGGCCCTTCATCGAGGGTTACAAGGTAAACTATTCTCGTTCGCCTGATTTAAAATTTTTTCTTAATTTTAATATCCTTTTTGCAAAACAATTGTAAATAGGTTAAAATATTTAGTTCAATAAGATTTCTTCTACTTTGACCTTACAATACACTTACTTTGATTAGATGAGACACGATATTTAATTTCCTATATAAGTTTCCGAGAATTTGTTTACAGTTTATTCAGTCCTGTTACCTAGCTGTTTCAAAGGCCAGAGACCTTTATACAATCGGATAAATTTTGTTTTCGGAACCATCAGCTGGGATTGAAACTAGTTGATTCCCGATGGGTTGGATAAACGTGTTGGTAAACAATAGTTTTCGGGACTACGCTGGGAAAAACTTCCAAGGTTTTACACCACGAGGGCTACTATTCTACATACAGTAACTTATTAATACTTCATTTTATGAGTAACTTATTCCATTGTACAATTTTCAAATATCTGAGTGTTTTGCTTTTTTTTGAAACAACAACAAACCTCTAATGATATTTGCCAACGTAATTTTTATTAATATGGTACTAAACAGCTGAAATTAGTTCAAATACAAGATAAACAAATAACAACGTAAGTTTAAAGTGTATAGGTCAAAATTTATAAACTTTTATCAAAACTTTAAATTTACTAAAGGTGGTATGATGAAAAGTACTGTTTGTAACTCATCCGAAAGTGGTATGGCGATAACGACAACTTTCCGGACTAGTGAAGAAATATACTACTATTTTGTCACATAAAATGAATAAAGGAGCTTTACTTACTAACATACTATTTAATGTGTTAGTACTTAATATATATTAAATATTTAATATATATTAAATTATTTAATTGATATTGAAATCATTTTGATTATACCATTGATTTTAACATTAAAAACATCAACTTCATAATATTATTTTGGTTTCAGGATTAAAAGATGTGGAAAAATCACAAAGTCTTTCTTTAACTACGCAATTAGTTACGTTATGGCAAAACAAAACAGTTTAGACGAATCTACAAAAAAGGTAAATGATATTAATTAAGCACTATGTTTCATGTTAGAACTGTAGGCCTAATATTAAATTTTATGTTGGAAAAATATAAATAGTTTAAAATCACTGATTTTATCATACTCTTAGTGAATAAATCCAAACCACATTATGTTTCCCCCCCCCCCCCCCAAAAAAAAAAAACCAACTAATTTGAAGTGTTGAAACATTTCTTTTGTCATCTATAACCGTTTGTGTTTCTAATTGACAGGTTCAGGACATGCTGGGAGACATAACGTCGGCGTTCAGCGCGCTGGTCAAGGCACTAGACTGGATGGACTTCAAGACCAAAGCCGCTACCCTGGGGAAAGCCGCGGCCATTCGCAAGTACGTCGGCTATCCCGAGTGGTTGGCAGACATTGCGGAGCTTGAAAAACTCTATTCGAATGTAAGTTTTTTTGGTGTACTGTAATCAGGATTGTCCTTATACTACATGTGTTTCTAGAGTTGTAATTTCTTATATTTTTAAACTTGTTACCGTACCAAAGAAATTTTTCTAACAAATTGAGAAACGTAATCTTTAGGTTTTGAAACTTATTGTTATAGTATAAATCATTGCTCTTTTTAGAATAGCAATAGGCATTAGTAATTTAGTGTAATATCACACTATATTATCTTGGTGTGTTTTTTGTTTTACTGGTAAGAATAAGAATTATAATTATTATCTTTTTTGTCGTTATAGGCCTACACTATATTTATTAGTCATCGTTAATTTTTTCATATACTAGTAATTTACATCAAATTTGATTCATAATTCCCATGCCCAAAAGAAATAAAACAACTAATAAGAAAAAACACCACATATCTATTCTATATATTAATAGGCGATCATGTTTCATTTCCTCCTTTTTTCTCAGCTTGTGTGCATTGTAGGGAAAATCCGTGCATACCGTTAGAAAGGTATTGTGCTGTAGATGAGCAGAATCGCGTTATAATTCCCATCAACCCCCATTGCTATACCCTACAGGCTTTCAAAGTTTCAATGGTAATCTTATTGCAGAGGGATAATTGATTGAATCATGAGACAGCTGTTGTAATAACAAAGGCTAGCTAATCAGGAAGAACACATGTTTCAGTTATAATACATTTTCAAATTAATTGGCTCAAGATCAACTGTAATTTTGGTCTAATTTCGACCATAGTAGGCGATCTCTAGTATTTATTTAATACGCTAAAGGTTTTTTGTGTTGAGAACTCCTCCTAAAATTTTACCCGATTTTCAAGTTTTTAGTGTCGTTGGATAGGGCTTGGGTAGTTGTTTCCGCCAAAAACTGATGAGAATCGGATTGAAAATAAAAGTACTATTCACCATTGAAATCTCAAAATTTCCCATTAAAATAACATTGGGATTGAATAAAGCATTTTAAATAGCTGTTAATAATCAGCTGTAAATACATATAGTTTTTGGTGATTATAAATATTCACAATATTGGATTGGTTGGATGTCATTGATTTAGAGGTAAAAGTAATATTTGTATTATTCGATTTCGAGTAACTTGTATACTAGTTATAGCAAAATGAGGATATGCGTTCCTCTCCTTTAAAGAATGAATGTTATAGCTTCTAAAAAGGACACAAGAAATAAATAAAATACTTTGTTTTGTTTGTTGCAGCCCACTCTTTTACTCCATTTTGGATGACCCAGGGTTTCAATCTTTACTAAACCATAGTCAAATCAAGGACCTCTTGTTCTTAGAATTGAAAACATTCACACTGTGATTGTACAGTTAATAGTAATTTTTTACTGCTCTTGTCTCGTCTTGAATTTGTCAGTTTTAAATTATGTTTTATTGTGCATCAAATAAAATCACAAGATGGATAAATTTTAAGATCACAGGACCTAGAACCATACATATATCATATGACTATGGTCTAGTAAAGACCCAAAGTCATAAAAAATGAAGTGAGAGTGGGCTGTGACGCAACCATCAAGCTACCGAATGTTTATATTTAATTATCTAAAGCAGTCCTGGGAGTCATACAAAATGTACACTAGATATTAACTTTCTTCTACTAAAAAGTAAGTGCCTATAAAAAAAACTTCCTGATCATATGACTAACGGATACAAAGCAGTGGCGAGGCATGAGATTTTTCCTCGGTCATCGCATGCTTATTTTTAGAAACCCAATTTTTGTTTAATAGGGGCTGAGAGGAAATTTACAATGAAGTTAAACCCCAGAAAATTATTTACGTTATTATGTTTACTACTAACCTTATTACAATCATTTCACAGCGTCACAGCCCCAATGATAACAACAACACTTCACTTAATTATAATTCACAACACTACACAACGCACGCAAACTACTTTGACATCCATAGACCTCGCCTTCTGGTCGAAATTCGCCTGCACCAGCAGCCGAAACTTCACGGATGCTGCCGAGAAGTCACGAGAGCTGCCGAATATTGCCGGACTCGCTCGATCTAGCGTGGTTGAGCGGGAGCCTAAACGCGTTGTGATTGGTTGCAGGTTTGGGGGGAGGGAGGCGAGAGAACTCTCTTTGATGGGCGCAAGGGAAGTGGACGAGATACGCAGGATGTTAGCGCTTCCGCGCGAGCACTAGTCTTTGGCGCTTGCTTAGCTTGATTGAGAACTGCGAGTTTGAAGCAGATTTGAACGTTACCACAATGACGTTGACAAAATTTTCATTAATCGTTCATGCAAACAAGGAATAAATTGTATGTTTATCATTGTTATTTACTGTTACATTAAATTTATTAATTTGTCCTGGTCATTGCCGAATCCAAAGATGACCGCACGCTTCGCCACTGATACAAAGCTTATATAGAGATTGAAACTTTTGATAAAAAATGTAGCAACTGATGAGAGGCATGTTAACCGGAACACCGTCTATTCTCATTTTATGTAACCAATACTAGTGTTTTAGAGTGTAACCATGTGACAGTTTTGTTTTACCGTAGTTAACCATCACCAAGAACAAGTACCTGTGGAACATGCTGGGGATCAAGGCGAGGGAGGTCATGGAAGTCCTCAGCACTCTGGGCTCCCCTCCCGCCAACATGACTGAGTTTAGGTATGGTAAGTATGGTCTGGCCCTCGGTTCATAGCTTTATGTCTCACATTCTAAATTATAAGTCCCAGTGGGCGCATGATAAAGGACTGGATTTACAGTAGATCCTCTCCTAACCAACCCCTGTGGGACCAAACTATGGTCAGTTAACGAAAAAGGTTGGTTAAACAAAATAATACTAGAAATAAGTGTTAAATCTCTTGAACATTAGAATTTTTCTAATTGTTGCATCCCAATAAATTGTTCCTAACGCAACCATTAGCTAATAAATTATAGACTCTACACACAGTTATGGTATCAAAACTGTTGAATAGCAAAATTAGCAAACACAGTTAGCACAGTAAACAATGCATACACAAAATATTGAGAGCAACTGACTAAATTTGACTTGTTGGAAACGTATGATCGACCTGTTAAAACATGAAGGTTATTTTTAGATCATTATTACAAGATTGACTCGCACGGTAGAAGTTTGTATTGAGTAGAGCTTCTACTGTATTGACATAGCTGGTTTATAATGGTTTTAAGTTACCTTTGTCTACAGCTCATATTATTATTAATTTAGTCTTACCAGCTGAGGGGCAAATAACATGAGTAAAATCATAGCTGGTTACTTGGAAATCAGTGATTGAAAAAAAATTATTTTGATAAGTTACAATTCGTAATTTATCTTTATTTGGCAATAACGGCTTCTTACTGTTATAGCGAGATGCACGAACAGCCAACTCAAGGGCTCAAAAAATCTCATGTTAAAAAACAATGACAATTGATGTAGGACGGTACCTACCACAAATTTGTGAAATCTCAATGCCTCACTTTGCATCCCTACAGTCTGCGACATGATTTGCTATTTGCAGCATTTTCATTGAGGAACCAATTGTTAATATTTCACAGATTTTCTCACTTAAAGCATAAATTGTTGACAACCCATTATACAATGATCAAGCAATATTTGTAATTTGAAAGGTCGTAACTGAAATAAACCATTTCACAGCTGAACAAATAACGGGTGGGAATATGCTAATAACTGCTTGGTAACTCATCTAACTCAAAAGTGTCCTTTAGTTGCAGAATAAATTAAACTGTGATGACTGATGAGTTTCTTTATTATTCAGTTTCTAACTCTGCTACATTAATATACTTCTTATCAATTGACGAGAAGTATACAGTAACAAAATATGACCTCATGCTTGTACACAACAAGGGATTACGCCATTTTGAATCGGTTTACTACATTCTACAGTATGAGAAGTCTATTCACATCATCTACTACTATATCATTTTTGGTTACGGTTTAGTGATTATCAGCGTGCATAATTTGACTGGATGATCGATCGTTAGAAGAGCGCATCCATCAAGCAAGTAGAAAAATAATAAAATTTCCTCCACTTTATTGACACATTTAAGTACCGGTACAGAATCCATTTGAAAAAGTGCTAAGGTTTGATTTTAGCAAAGTGTTTTATCTATTCACTACACTGATAATGAATAGCCAAACCTAAAATTAATCAAATTTATTGGCTTTTTGAGTTTTTAATTTGAAGATAGTATAGATTCTACTATTATCACTACCCATGGATTTTGGTTTGTTAATAACAAAAAAATAAGTTAAAGTTAGTTGGTTGAAATAAACTTCTGACGGAAGAAAAGAGGTTTTCATGATGACTAACCTTGGACTAGCCATGTGAAGTATTGATTCATTTTACATTTTGTAAGAACCTGTCATAACTTGGATGATTTATAGGTGGGATAGTGACCCTCTGGAAGTGAATGCCTACTACAGCAGAACTATAAATGCAATTTGTAAGTGTCTCTTTTAGATAATTAGATCTAGAATGTATAAGTTAATTCAACTGTGGAAGACTTTATACAAACACTAAAAACACATAGAACAAATTTGTACTGTAATATGAATATATAAGCATAGACAAACTAACCAGGTACAGAAGTCTCACGCAATGCTAATTTCTGTAAAGTGAAATTTTGTAGTTGAGCCGCTCAGATCAAAGGAGGTGCTGCGAGCAAAAGCGGCCAAGCTACGTTGTCGATCTGACGGCTGCTGGCCGGCCGGCCGGCTGAGTCCATGAAACGTTATTGTAGCTTGGCCGGCTTTGCTCGCAGCGCCACCTATGGTCTGGCCGGCTCAACTACAAAATTTCGTGTTACTGAAATTAGCATTGCGTGAGACCTGGTTAATTTTTCTATATGATATAAGTCTTTGGCAAACAGATGTTATTTTTTTTTTAAATAAGTAATATCTCAATCTATTAGGGGCTAATCAACAAAATGATTGTAAAACAAAGTGCTGAATTTATAAATTTTTGACGTCAAGTAACTTTCCTTAGAAATTTAAACTCTTTGATTGTATTAACTTAAGACTGATTCCACATGAACAAACATTAACATGGTTTGGGAGTTGTTATTGTATATTATAGGGAGTTCTTTTTATTATGGCATTATACAATGTTTTGCCATAGAATTTTTTGAATAAGTAGAGAATAATGATTTTCTTCTTTGCACATGCAGCCATACCTGCTGGAATTTTACAAATTCCATTTTACTTCCTCGGCTTAGAGTAAGTGCTGACTCTCGTCTGTTCCTATTAAAATTGGCAATTATATTATATGGTTTTAATATTTTACTTTGTAATTATATAAGTATTCCTATTGATAAAACATACATACATCAACAGCATAACTACCTAATGTTTAAAATTTAGTAAAGTTTATCAATTTTTATCTTATCTATATATTAATAGGCAAGCATGTTTCATTTCCTCCTTTTTTCTCAGCTTGTGTGCATCGTAGGAGAAATCCGCGCATACTGTTATAAATGTATTGTGCTGTAGATGAGCAGAATCGCTTTTTAATTCACATCGGCCCATGGGGCTACGCCCTACAAGCTTTCAAAGTTCCAATGTTAATCTTATGGGAGAAGGATAATTGAATCATAAGACAGCTGTTGTAATAACAAATGCTAGCAAATAAGGAAGAACAGATGTTTCATTTATAAAACATTTTAAAACTATTGTTTCCCTCAAGATCAACTGAATTTTTGGTCGAATTTCGACCAGTGGGCGATCTCTAGTTGTTATTATTATGTAACAAGTTCTGTTTGTACGGGCAAAGTTTTTTTTTCTCTCCAGGGATACTTTTTTTTTTTGAATAAGGGAGTTTTGGCCACCAGGAATCGATTGGAGCTGGTCCCATGTCTGGGAAAACTCCGGTTTTTGTCCTAGAGTCCTTCAAAGTTTCCATGTTATCCTAATAGAGATTTTTAAATTGAACAAAAATCAGCTGATAACTTTAGATGAAATAAACCAATGAAGTAAACCAAATAAACGTCTTTAACATGTGGTTTATGAAAATTATACCAAAGTGCAGCACCCCTCGTCCTGGCGAGTGAGCGAAGCGAACAAGCTCGTCTCCAAAAAGCGAAAAGGGCGAGTGAGCGGAGCGAACGAGCTTTGTGAAAAAAACTAAAGTTATAATTTTACCGAGCATAAGCTCGGTCCCACTGGTTCTTTTTATTTAAAACAAATCCAATTAATTTCAAAACATTATAGTGCAGTTAGACAAGTAGAACTGTAATATGTACTCTAACAATAAATGGCATTAACAATAGACAATGGACAATCTTTTATTCCATTTAATATACATTCGTATATAATAGGAAACTTTACCAATCATTCCTAATAAAATTATATGTAATTTTAAAAAATTGTTACATAATTACAATCAATTGTCAATTTCAAAACCATCCAAACTTATCATGATTTTTATTATAAATTATAATACATTGTAACATTGTAAGCAACAATTGTTGTTTATTTGTTATCCTTAAAAATTTACATTCACTGTTAACATCTCTTTCAAAAAGACTGCTTTACATTAATGTTCCTTTATTTTTCAATACCTTTCATTGTTCTTTTGTTACAGTATCATAATAGCAAATCCATAAGACCAGTTAAAAATTACGATTTTTAAACTTAATTTTAGAGCAAATTCGATTTTTTCTGGGGTTGAGGTTCTTTTTAAACTAATTTTTGGGCCAAAATAATCTTAAATGAAACATTTAAGCAAAATCTAACAGCTATATTTCGAGATCGTGGAACATACACTGCTTCAGACAGCGCTTGTACTGTGGTATAGGATTGTTTCAAAATACTTGAGTTATCAAAAATGTTTGAAATAAACCAGCTGCCTAGTTATTTTGGATTAAAACAGAATGGAAAATGATGCTCTATTTATCTTATTTTGTTTTACAGGGCTCTGAACTATGGTGCGATTGGTAGCATTCTTGGACATGAGCTAACCCATGGTTTTGACATTGAAGGTACTAAGAGTTGTTTGATTATCTGAAAACCATCCTTCAATGATCCTCACCTCTTCCAAAACAGCCTCATTATTTATTCTTCTTCCGCTTTCAACAGACTTAGTTTTTCCTCATTCTTCGTTTCATTTGGGGTGCCAAGTGAATCATACATCTTAGGTATGATTATCTTAATTATTAAAAGAAGTAAAAAACTTGTTTAGTCATAGAAGACAAAGAGATAAAGTATTCATTAGGAACAACATTTTGCTTACTGTACAATTTTCTTTACTTTACACAGTCAACTCTTGCTAACTTGAATTTAATGAAACCAAAATTTTTTTAGCTACGGATATTTTAAGTTACAGAGGTATTTTCCATTAAATTCGACTTAGAGTTAAATAACTTGAGTTACCAAAGATCTGGAGTTATAAAAGTTCAAGTTTTTATTCGAGAATGGTCTGAAAAACATTAATCTTCTTATCACAAAACTTCTGAATTGACTATTGAATCTCATTTTTCAATCATTGAACACCTTATAAAATCTATAACCGCCCATCATTATTACAGGCAAAGACTACGACAAGACGGGCGAACGAGCATCCTGGTGGGACAGCCGGGTGTTGGACATTTACACCCAGAAGGCCGAATGCTTCGTGGACCAGTACGGCCAGTTCTCGCTCAACGACTCGGACCAGCTTCGGGTGAACGGAACGCTGACACTGGCAGAGAACATTGCCGACAACGGTGGTATACGCGAGGCTATACACGGGTATCGGCTGTACGTGGCGCGCAATGGGCCCGAGCCACTACTGCCTGGGCTGCAACGCTTCTCCCACGAGCAACTCCTGTTCCTCGCCTTCGCTAACGTGAGCAACAGTAGCACAAAAAAAATGTGTTTTTCTAACGTTGATTTTGGTTATACTGTTGAATTTTTATTGTGTGTAATTCAATGTTGAAATCAGGTATTTTCAAAAGGTCAATTTATGTTGATATCCCAATGATGTGGATTTTTAAAACCAGGTATAACAGTGCGGTGCAGTATGCCATTTTAAAAATATTGGGTTTATGTTTCAGTAGCTTGATTGCTTGTACTCCATCCTCTGCCTTTAAAAAGTGATCTTATGCCTTACTGTCAAAGAGTTGATTGTTTGCAATTCAATACAAACCAGTCCCCTTGTTAGCTTATGGACAAAAAGAAACATTATGGACTACTTGTGACCTCCATAGTGTAGAAATATTTTAATTTAAAACCTCCATGCAAAACTACAAACAGGGATAAATTTATGTTATAAATATAGTCAAGAAATTTAGGAGATGCATCAACATAATCCAGCTTTAAGAAAACACGTCTCAGGCCTTTATAAAAATGTAAAAAAATACCATAAATTGAAATATTTGTGCTTTATTTGAATATGTTCATTTTCAATAGAGTTTTTATTTAGATAAATAAATAAAGATTGAAATTTTATTACAGTTACTGGTTTATACTATTGAGTTTTCATTTGATAGATAAAAGGATCTCTCACTTGTAAAAATCAATGATATTTCAAACTCAACAACATGAAGGAAAATAATATTTCCAACCTCAAAACAATTTTCTTGTGCCTCACGGGGCTCCTCCCACAAATGTTTAGTTTTATTATTATTTTTTTACAGTATAAAATGCTAAGTACGTACTATTTTTGTCAGTAAAAACTATTTAAAAATATAAAATCTAAATGTTTTACAGTAAAGTTTTAATACTTAATCTCTAATTTTCAAAAGGTGGTTGTGAGTAGAAACTATCAGTGTTGCCATTTATTTGAAGGTATATTTGATGGTAAAAAACATCTGGTAAGTAAGAAATTCCTAAATTATGCTCAGTTTTAATAATAATAATATGGTAATCGTATGTCTTTTAGTGGAGGGAGATTAGCAATTAACTGCCAGTTCTCTTCGCCTGAGAGGCCTGCACTTATTTGTTTCCATGCAGGTGGACCAAATCCTTAACTTGATTTCCGAACCAGGGAAGCTGCCGAACAATCTTTTTGTTGAAGAGTCGGGATTTGAACCCAGGCTTGCAGGGTGATACCCAGAGCTCTACAGCTGATCTACGGCCACTGTTAAGTTTGAATAGATGAATAATAATTGAGTAATAGAGTACCAATTTTAATAATATAAGTTAAAATGATGTTTTTATTTTATGTACAGTTTAAAAGCGCCTTGATTCCAAGGCATTGTCATGCAACTCCACTCAATATTCGAGTGGTTGACTGTTGCAGGTGTGGTGTGAGCAGACGACGCCCCAGTACCAGGTGATGAGTCTCACCGACTCTCACAGCCCGAACAAGTTCCGAGTGCTCGGCAGTTTGTCCAACTCACCAGAGTTCGCCTCCGTCTGGGGCTGCAGAGCCGGCTCGCGGATGAACCCCCGCCACAAATGCATACTATGGTGATCAAT